>JABUQX010083505.1:25000-27500 GCA_015478945.1 Trachelipus rathkii | reverse complement strand
CTTTATGTATAATGTTGATTGCTTATAAGTTATATATATACTGTTTTTAATTATTTATTAATAATTAAAAATTATTAATTGTTGATTTTATTAATAAAATTATATATTTTTTATTATAAGTAAATAATTAGTTCCGTAATTTACTTAATTAAATAATAAAAATATGTTTCAGTTATTCTGAATAATTACTTATATATATATATATATATATATATATATATATATATATATATATATATATATATATATATATATATATATATATATATATATATATATATATATATATATATATATAGGGAATATTTGGTTTAAAACCATTGGTTTAAACCATGGTTTAAAAACCACATAAAAAACCAATGGTTTAAACCATAAAAAAACATGAAAAAAAATATTTAAAAATTATTATTAATAGTTTTCTTTAGCATGTTGATATGTTTTTCAATTTTCAATCGAAGAGTAACTGAAAGGCAATAAAAAAATTTTTCTGCCGATTTTATATTATTGTGAGAATGATTATATATATATATTATTATATATATATATATTATTATTATTATTATATATATATATTATATATATATAAAGAAAATATATATATATTATATATATATATATATATATATATATATATATATATATATATATTATTATTATATATATATATATATATATATTTATATATATTATATATTATATGTATATATATATATATATATATATATATATATATATATATATATATATATATATATATATATATATATATATATATATTTTTATATATTTTTTATTTTTATCATTTTTTAAAAAATGATTTTTGTTTCGAGCTCTTGAGGATTTCATTTTCTACCCATCGATTCCACATTTCAAAAGATTATAATAAAACTCATTTGTGGAGTGTGTGGCCACAGCATCAACTAAGCTAGAAGGCAATGACTGTAAACTAAGTGATGATGTTTATATTTGGAAAAATATGAATATGGAGCTAGAACAGCTTAATCCACCACTCAACAGACAAGATTTATCATCAGGCAGTAACAGAAGCTCACTTATTGGCATATATTTTTAACCCAAGATATCAGACCACAGTACTTCCAGAGGATGAGTATTCAAAAGCAGTTGAATTTATAGAATAAAATTAAGAGCAAATTCTCCTCCATTTCATAAAAGTTACCTATTTGATGAGTCTCTGTTGTCAGCAGTGACTCCTTCATCTTGGTACAGATCTCTCAAAGAAAAATTAGATGAGAAGGTCATATATAAAATAATAAGTATATTGTCAGCAACTTCATCAACTGCTAATGTTGAAAGGGTATTTTCAACTTTTGGACTTGTGCACAGCAACATTAGAAATAGGTTGGGAACAGCTAAAGCAGGGAAATTAATTTTTTTGTATAAAATTCTTAATGATAATTTCAGTTTCGACTTTTAATGATGAATCTCTCTCTCTCTCTCTCTCTCTCTCTCTCTCTCTCTCTCTCTATATATATATATATATATATATATATTCTAATATTCAAATATAAATATTATTAGCATATTATATTATATATACATATATATTATATTATTATTACATATATACATATATATATATATATATTATTATTATTATTATAACATATATTATTATATATATATATTATTATTATATTATATTATATTATTATTATATATACATATTATTATTATTATTATTACATATATATATACATATACATATTATATATATAAATATATATTATTATATTATTATTATTATATTATTATTACTATATTATATATTATTATTATATATATAATATTATATTATATATATATTATTATTATTACTAAATATATATATATATATTATATATATTAAGATAATTATTATTATTATTACATATTATTATTATATATATTATTATATATATATATATATATATATATATATATATATATATATATATATATATATATATTATATATATATATATATATATATATATATATATATATATATATATATATATATATATATATATATATATATATATATATATATATATTTATATATTATTATTATTCCTAGTATTCAAATATAAAGGTAAATAAGAATTCATTTGTATATCGTTATAGGTTAATTTGAATAAACTTTTTTTTTTTTTTTTTTGGTAAAATAATAAAGTATAACCCTTTTTTCAGATAGAGTTTATATATTATAATATACCCTCTTATTTTTTACTTTATGAGTTTATGTAAAACTCAAAAAATAATAATTTTATACCAGTTTACAGTTATCAAGAAAATTTGAAATTTAAGAATCTAAAGAAATTTATTAAGGAATTTTGAAATATGTGTTAGCACATGTGTATAACAGGTCCCCAGTAGTGATTTTTGCCTTTAAAATCTATTAAACCATTAAAAACTACATTAAACCCTCAAAATAGCATAAAAATCCCCCAAAAAACAAGGAAACCATTGGTTTATTTGATTTATTTAAAAACAATGGTTT
>JABUQX010083505.1:10000-20000 GCA_015478945.1 Trachelipus rathkii | reverse complement strand
TTTATTATTATTATTATTATTATTATTATTATTATTATTATTATTATTATTATTATTATTATTATTATTATTATTTTTATTAATATTATTATTATTATTATTATTATTATTATTATTATTATTATTATTATTATTATTATTATTATTATTATTATTATTATTATTATTATTATTATTATTATTATTATTATTATTATTATTATTATTATTGTTATTATTTTACACTGATTGAGTCTCTTTTTATTTCCTAACAAATATAAAAAATATATATAAAAAAAATATGAACAAGAATGTACCATTATAACAAGAATAAAAACAAGAATAATATTAGAACAAGAATTATAATAGGGACAATATTAGAACAAGAATTAGATAAGAACGACATTAGAACAAGAATATAATTTGAACATGAACAATATTTTCACAAGAATCATATCAATACCAACAGTAATAGAAAATAAATAACAATAAAAAAAAAAGAATAAGATCAAGAATAACATTAAAACAAAAATAACACTAGAACAAGAATTAGAGAAGAAAAACATTAGAACAAGCATTATATCGAGCGCAATATAAGAACATGAATTTAAACATGAAAAACATTAGCACAAAAATTAGATCAATAACAATAGAACAAGAATTATATCAAGAAGAAATTAGAATAAGGATTAGATTAAGAACAACATTAGAACATTAGAACGAGAACAAGAGCCAAAACAATACAATAAGAACAGTATAAGAAGAAGAATAAGAACAAGAAAATCATCAGAAAATGAATTAGATAAAACAACATTAGAACAAGAATCAAATAATTAAAACAAAAAAACAATAATTAGATCAAGCACATTGTTAGAACACCAATTAAAGTACAAACAGCAATATCGCAAGAATAAGATCAATAAAAACAGCATTGGAACAAGAATAAGATTAGGAAAAAGTAGTAAAAGCAAAGATTGAGAGCAGGAAGCAAAGAAGGGTTAAACTGGAAGTAGACCGTAAATGACTGAGAGGGGAAACATGAAAAATGTCTGAGGGGAAAACAAGTGCAACAAGCAGACAAGGGTTAAACTGGAAGTAGACCGTAAATGACTGAGAGGAAAACATGAAAAATGTCTGAGGAGGAAACAAGTGCAACAAGCAGACAATGGTTAAACTGGAAGTAGACCGTAAATGACTGAAAGGGGAAACATGAAAAATGTCTGAGGGAAAAACGTAAGTGCAACAAGCAGACAAGGGTTAAACTGGAAGTAAAACGTAAATGACTGAGAGGGGGAAACATGAACTGAGGGGAAAACGTAAGTGCAACGTTCTGTTTTCTTTTCCTTTCTTTTCTTTATCAGGGCTGGAGTCCCTATTTCCTTACGGATGGGGCAAAACCCCTATTCGCAGCCAAGTAGTCCACCAACACGTGTTCAAATCGTCATTTTTATTTCATGACATATCATCGTATGGTAATGTCATAAACAGCTCAATATATTAAGCATTAAGCGACCATCTTTATCTGAGGGGAAAACGCAAGTGAGCGTTCTGTTTTCATTCTCTTTCTTGAGTTCTTTTTCAGGGCTGGAGTCCTTATTTCCTTACGGATGGGGATAAAACCTCCCTTATTCGCAGCCAAGTAGTCCACCAACACGTGTTCAAATCGTCATTTTATTTCTTGACATATCATCGTATGGTAATGTCATAAACAGCTCAATATATTAAGCAATGAGCAACCATCTTTATCTTCAATTCCAGGATAAGAAGGTGTGTTCATCGGAAAAGGATTTTATCTCTCGTCTTTTGGGATGAGAATCCATTACTCTAATCATCTGATCACCAAGGATTACGGAGTTGAAAATAAATATTTCAACGAAGATTTTTCCGTATTTTTATTTGATTTTCTTTTAAGATATTACTTTTTTTCAAAAATGTATTTCTTTTTTCCTTTTTCTTTTTTTTATAAAAAGTAATATTTTAAGGTGTTATTTTTTTCAAAAGTTATTTCAATTGTTTTTATTTATTTTTATTTTATTTTTTTTTTTTTTAAATTTCTTTGAATACGTAATAATAGTATTATATAACTAATGAAATAATAGTAATAATAATAATAATAATAATAATAATAATAATAATAATAATAATAATAATAATAATAATAATAATAATAATAATAATAATAATAATAATAATAATAATAATAATAATAATAATAATAATAATAATAATAATAATAATAATAATTAGAATAATAATAAAAATAATAATAATAATAATAATATAATAATAATAATAATAATAATAATAATAATAATAATAATAATAATAATAATAATAATAATAATAATGTTTCGATTATTAATAAATGTTACTCTTATAAAGGTTTTTAAATTTTGAAGAGATAATTTGGTCAAATATTTAATTCCCGTCATTGTACAAGACTTGAATCCCTTTGTACTAAACAACAAATAAAACATATTAATAAATATTTTTTTCACTATTAGGCTTATGTGTATCATGATTCATATACAACTTTATATTATAATATACTTACATCCATTCAGTGTGAGTTTCCAAAATTTTAACATACGGTTCTCTACTTTGTCATAAGAGTTATTTGCTGGTTAGCTTTCTTGATTAATCAAATAACAAAAGAATAAATTATCTGTTCGCTTCTCTGAAAAAAATTTGAACTATTGACTTTAAGAACCGACAACGTAGAAACAGCTACATCCATTACTACATCCATTTAGTCAGTTCATTACTCACACGCCCTTTTTAAGCGCACCTTTTGATTGCTTTCCCTACCATTATAGAGAAATAAAGTCGGTAAAACATTTTGCATTTTTGAGATTCTATAGAACTTATCTGTGAGCATCGAATCCTACAGAACTTTTTTTCTATTTGAACCCGCTGTTCAATGTTCATGCCAGTAGGGACTACTGGCATGACATTGAACTTGTCCAGGATATAATTTTGCCAAATGTGAAAATGAGGAAATGTGTTAAATTATTTTGAGGTTACATGAATTATAAATCAAAGAATTTAGTAAAGTTACTAGAAAACTTTTTGCATTACTTCCTTTCAAAATTTCAATGGACAGTGCTTCTAAACTCGTTCGTAGCTGCTTACCTTCTTCGATGACTATGGTCAGTCTTCCCCACACAGCGTAATTTATCCTTTGCAAACTCTATGATTTACAACTTGACTGATATGCTCATTCTTTTGAATACTTCACTGGCGAAGTCTTGAATACACTTCAAATTATTTTACTCACATACTTTAACTTAAAAACCTTCAAAAACTAAAGTAATAACAATGTCAATATAACATGGCTTCGTACATAACCAAAGTTTATTTTCATAATCACAAATATTTTTAGTATCTATAGTTTTAAAAAAAAATTTAAGGAAAATAAATGCTAAATATTTTTTATAAGAATTATATAATTTCTTTATGCTTCGAAACGCCATAGAGAGGAAGCTGCCATTTAAGAAGGAGATGAGATATTTGTTTGTTAAAACAACTGCAGCAAACTGCTGCTCTCACACTTTCGAAGTAGGCAAATCAAGGTGTGGCTTTCTTTCGAAAACAACCGTAATTTTGAATTTTTGAAGGTATATCCGGAATTTGTCCGATAATTTCCCTATCTATCTGACCTCAATGTATTAAATCATTTTTATGCTGTAGATACTATATAATCATATTATAATATTATAACATTATAATATTATAATAATAATAATATATATAAACTACTAATATAACTATATATATAACTATAATACATACTTATATATATACTATACTATATATAGCTATATAATATAATCATAATATAATCATAATATAATAGTTGGTTTAGTCCTTATTATTATAATATATATATATATAATATATACTATACTATATATTATATCGCTATATATTGAATGGGTTCGCACGAAATTTTAGAGGGATGGAGAGAAACAGAAGAGTTGGCAACAAGGAATGAAGGAGAAGCAGCGGGAGGTCTGAAGAAATGATAGTAACACCGGTTGGGAAGAAATGATTTCTGGAGAAGATATTGTAAAGAAGAAAGAACTTGCAATTTGGAAAAAGTACATTTGAAGGCAGTTGAAAATGGAAAATTAAATATTTTGGTATTTGGAATTTTAATTTTCGGATGAAAAATACTTTTTTTGCTTTTTAACATAAATAATAGATTGACAAAAATTTAAATAACTGGACTGGAAGCAGACACAAAATGGCCTCCATCAGTAATTCTTTTGGAAAATAACAATTAATTCACAAATATCTTTATTTACACTGCGCAAAAAGTAGGCTCTACCTTCAAATGTATTTACAGAAGAACACTGGAATTTGGCGATGACACATTGTCTCCCATACCCAACTGAGAGGCGTCTACTCATATCAGTGGACTAGCGCTAGGGGAATCCCACTCAACTGTCTTTAATTTATCTTCCCTATGGAAAGAACGCCTCATATTTAATTATATGATTCACATTATTAAAATAGTATGCATAATGATAGTAATAACTAGTTATAAAAATCAGCTGATTACCGATAGATGATAACAATCAAATGATACTCACATAATAATAATAATAATCAGTGATGGTGATAGATGTTAATAATAATATAGGTCAATAATGATTAAAAATAGTGATTAATGTTAATAATTAGTAATGATAATGATAGTGGCAGTGATAGTTCTGAATAGTAATGAATGATGATATTAAGATAGTGATGATAAACGATTCACAATAGTACATAATCGATTAATAATACATAAATCACGAATAACTTCAATAATAATAATTAGATAATAATAATACATAATACATAAATAATACACTCAAATAATCATAATAATAAATAAATAATCAATAATAATCAACTATATAATAATATAATTACCAATATAGTTGTGATAATTAAAATAGTGATCGTCAATAGTGGCCAGTATTAATCGTAATGCACAGTAATATTAATATGTATACTACCTAGTACTATATTGTTTCAAAAAACTTCCTCTTTATAATCGTATTTCATGATACTTAATTTCATTAAAAAGGCCCCAGATAGCTCAGTGTTAGAGCACCCGCAAAACCAAGCGCAGACCGGTTCCCAGTTCTCAAACTGGCTCGGGATGGGGAAATGGAGCTTTCTCTCCTCCTGGACTTGGCTTCCGTCCTCGCCTCGGACGTTAAAATGCGAGATACACACCCTCCTCCTTGACTCTCTCATACTTCGCCGTTGAACCCAATTGAGTGAAGGCCTGGTTTAACCTCCCTGAGTAAAAAAACAAAAAAAAAAAAAAAAAAACAAACTAAATATAACTCTATACAACCACTCAAGTACCTAATAAACACATATCCACACCTCGCATATATAATCTACATATATCACTCACCACACTCACTCAATATAACTATTCATATATACTTCATGACTATATTATATATATCCAATACTATCTATGTATAATAATACATATAATATCAGTTGGCGATGTTGAGCGCAGAATAGATCATTCGGGGACACCACTTCGTTTTATCAGCTTCGACAGTTAATCTTTTTGCATACGATTGATTAAGCTGGAGAAAGAGATTCACAAACTGGAATCGCGCGCCAGCTAAGCAACCATATTAACGCCATAGCAGCGAACCTATATCTGCGTATTATATATATAACCGCTCACCTATCATATATACTATATATGATATATATTATATATATACATACCAACATATATATATTATAACTCACTCATATAATATATACTATAATATAATACCAATATCTACCCTACTAAGCCTAGTTTAATATATATTACCTACTATACTTATACAGTATACAATAACAACTATCAACCAAAATCCAACTCGTCCCTCACTACATATGATCTCAGTTTATTAACCGCGAAACATAGATCTAACATTCGATGTTTATTAAAAATGAAAAGAAAATGCACTTTCTTTCGAAACTACTATCGAACGTTGAAGAAAATATCTTATCATCTGAGCCAGAAAAACAACAACCTCAGATTCGACTTATTCCTAATTATAATGCGTAAAAATATACATATTGCGTATCAGTGCTCTCATATGAAAAAAAAACTATCCGATAAAGTTTCTGTATAAAATCCAGAAGTACGCTTGGCTAGCATCCCAACTGTAAAACCCACCCGACTCACCACTCCTTATCAAACGCTTCGTACAACAATTCAGATTTAAATATTAAACACCTAAACTCACCGTGTCTAAAAATGAGTGAAGTAAGCTGATCACATGTGGTTCTGAAGAAACGTGGTTTTGAATACCTTCACCCAAGCCACAGCCACCAGCACCCAATAAGTTATTTAATAATACCGAAAAACACAATCATTACACCGGAATTATCATATAATCCACAGTTTTGTGTATAAAGTCTGTATATTTTAAAAAAGTTTAAAGTGAGCGAAATAAATTTCTGTGTAATTAAGTCTGTGTGTGTGTGTGTGTGTGTGTGTGTGTGTGTGTGTGTGTGTGGAAGCCCGCCAACCCGCCAGCGCCGCACGCCCCACCACACACGCACAACCCTGCCTGACCACACCAGCACACCTGTGTGTGTTTCCAGATTTTGATTTGTGTGTTGTGCTTGTGCGTGTGTGTGTGTGTGTGCGTGAACGAGTGGTAGGTAGTGTGTGTGTGTGTAGGTGTATGCGTGTGTGTGTGTGTTAAAAATATTCCTCTCCCCAACCATCACCCATATTAAGCTTAAAACACAATACAACCACTCATTTTTTTTATATAAATATAAAAACCAAGATCTATTAAATAATAATAATAATAATCAATAAGTAATAATAATAATAATATAATAAATCCAATACATAATAATAATAATAAAGTGAATAATAAAAAACCAAGAATCTATTAAATAGTAATAAAATCATAAAAAAAACATTCTTCATTATAATTCACTTTATTGTTTGAGACGAAAATAAAATTAAAATTTCATTAGCTTTGAATGACGTTGTTTTAAATAAAAGTATAATTTTTAAGACAATGTCTCTTTCATTTAATCAACCTTATTAAAAGATATAAATGCAAAATTTGAGTGGATATTACAAATTAATTAAATAATTATAATTTCGTACTTAAAAGAGGAAATAAACATTATTTACGCTTATATATATAATAATTATACTATATAATATATATATATATATATACTATAATATATACTACTATATTATATTATATATATATATATACTATATATATATATAAATATTAATATATATATATATATATATATATTTATATTATGTAATATAGATATAATATATATATACTTATATATATTTTAATATATATTATATATATACTATATATATACATATTTATATTAGTATCATATATATATATATATCTGTCTTATATTATATATATATATATATAATATATATATAGGCTATTTATAAGTGGTTGACTCCAGGAGCGAAAATCAATATTATATGTATCGTTATTGTAATAATTTTAGGGTAAATACTTTAAATTTTTGGGGAACCCTAACGGTAAACCTAACCTAACCCAACCTAACCTACCATAACCTATCCTAACCAAACTTAACCTAAATTAAACCCGTAACCCTAATATTACAGGAGATCAAACCACTCTATAAATGTCCTATTATATAGATATATCATATATTATAAATATATAATATATATTATGATATTATTAAATATATATATATACTATATATATATTATATTATATATATTATATATATATATATATATATATATATATATATAATATATTTATATATATATATATATATATATATTAATTATTATATCATATATATATTTCATTTAATCAACCTTATATATATATATATATATTATATATTAGATATATATTTATTTATTGTGGTGGTGAAGCGTCTTAGAATCTTCTTTTTCATGAATCAACAAGAGGGCTACTCATCAATAGTAGGGACTGTCAACGGTCAAGTAAAGCAAAATGAGATTGGAAACACCCGGTAGCCAATTGAAGAGTACTCGCCCATCAAAGCGAGAAACCACAGTGTTCGTAACTGGTCTGCGTGGCTGAAAGTGTTATTCTCCCTTAGGTTTATCTTCGTCCTACTCGATCATTAATCGAGTACACTCTACCTTGTTTAGGGCTCTGCCCGTGAGCTTTTGGTGTTAAACTGTAATATGTATATATACATGGGCGTAGGCAAGATTTCATTTAGGGGGGGCAAAGGTTGAGTGATATATATATATATATATATATACATATTATATATATATATATATTATATATAATATATATAATTTATATATATATATATATATTATATATATAGATATATATATTATATATTATTATTAAAAATTATATATATATATATTATATATATAGATATATATATATATTATAATATATATATTATATATTATATTATATATATAATATATATAAATATATAAATATTATAGATATATATTGGGAAAAAGGGAGACAAACTAAAGATTGTGTCTAAGGTAAAAGCTCTTAAAAATTTTGATTACGATAAATCAGATCGTCAATAGATCTCAGAAAGGATGGGACAACTCAGATTGAGAACATAGGAATAACAACAGGTACAAAAGAAGAGGCCCGTAGAGTTACGGTAAGCAAAGTTAAATTATAAATTATTGTTTATTAGTATATTAAATAAATTTGTATAAGAACTATTAATGATAAACTTATTGTTTATAGGGACCTGGCATGGGACAGACCTAGCTTGAGACCTAGCTTGGAACTTGGATATGGGACAAACTTAGTCATGGGACAAACCCAGGTTGAGATGGGCAAATCTAGCCTTGCAACACACGTAGTTCGGGATGAACTTGAGTTGGGATGGCAAACTTCTGGACCTCAGACTATTTAAACAGAATAAACAGGAGATATTAACAGAAATTTAACAGTCGGAAGGTTCGGTGAGTAAGCAGAAGTCCATAACACGGGTGTCCTCTCTCACTTGTGTAAAAAGGCCGAAATGATGCTTGAACTCGGCATAAATAAGGCTCAAGTAACTATCGTCCCAGGTATGAGATAAGGTTTCTAAGGCAGTTTTCAACTCGTAAGTACCTAGTTGTTCTTATATGTCAAGGTTAACATCATTACTGGAGTATAACAGTTAAAGTTAAATTATGGTTCAGGAATAACAGTTCGTTTAATAAGTGATACGTGGCAAACATTTAATTATCGAGTTTTTGTGACTTTTAAAAATAAAGAAGGAGGTTGACCAGTGTTGAAAAAGGTTGACAGGTTAAATAACTATTTATTTGATAACTAACAATTTAGGTGTATAAAGTTTTAATGTTGTTCTTTTCTCCCAGCAGACATTATTTGGTAAGGGATTGAAAAAAGGTAGTGATCAGTGGCACCTCAAAGTAGAACAATCACGTGATGAGGATAAAGGAATACCGATTATGACAAAGTTTATAAATTATTATTTAATAAACATTTAGTTTAGGTAGCTAGGGTTGTACTTATCAAATAGCGTTAGGTTGTACAAATTAGCTAGGAATTTATGTATAAATCAAACACAGGTATTTAACAGGAATGGAAAATTATTTATTGTGAATTATATTTAGAAAATATGTTCGTTTGTTTTCTTAACTCTTCCGGGTAATTTAAATGCATTTGTTTGGATTTACGAACAGCAGGTAATAAGTTGAGTTAAACAGTATGAATACAAAACAGGTTTACCAACTTAAATAAAAAGGGTGTACCAACTGCAAATTTACGGATTACCAACCCAAGAAAAACAGGTGTACCAACCATCAAATAATAAACAGGAAGAGTATATATTTAAACAGAGTATTATCCTCTATTCTCATTGTCTTTGTCTTCATCTCTCCCATTCTCTTTTAACAGGAAAATACGCATTCGTTATTATTCGTTTCAGTGGTGGCTTCGTTTGTGTGGATCGAATCTCTTGATTACGCGTAAGAAAAAAAAGGAAGAAGAGG
>JABUQX010083505.1:0-2500 GCA_015478945.1 Trachelipus rathkii | reverse complement strand
GTGGCGGATGAGACGCTTATAAAGTTCGAGTATCTGAGAAGAGGGAAAATAGTCTCGCGTCCAAGCTTTCTTTGAAAGTCAACCCTAGAACCATTGTGATGTTTGAGGTTTCCAAGGACATTTTTATGTTTAAGCCAAGAATTTTATATTGTCAACAGGAGAGACGATAAAAACCATCGAAAGAGATAGAATAGTTAGAGAGGGTTTCTTAGAGAGGGAGATTGTGGAAGTTGGGTTTGTGAAGAATTGGAATTTTCAAAAGCGTTAAGACAGACCAAACAGGAAAAAGTCTTCCAGATCAGCAGAGGAAGAGAATCGGGAAAGATTAAGAAGAAGGCATTCTAATTAAGCAAATGATGGATTCAGATTTGAAATGGGTTAAAAGAATGGAGAGTCAAGGTTCATCGACATATGAAGTGGATAGAGCTAGAATGAGTACGCTGAGAAACTCCATTAATCAAAAACAGAAGTAAATAGTAGGAGATAAGACAGAAACCTGAGGAACACCACTATTGACATGGAAGGAAGAAGAAGCTCTATAACACCTGGATATTTGAGCATTGAAAGAAAGCTAAAACATAAGTAAGCAAAGGGAGGAGCGAAAACCACAATGGAGGGGAGCTTGGTAAGTGGTGACGCGTGCCATACCCTGTCAAATGACTTATATGTCACGCGACACCACGAAGGGTCTCTCCATATATCAGATAAGGGTGGAAAACCATATATCGGTAGATAGGGAGAGGTATATCACAGGAGACTCGAGAGGCCGAAACGCTGTATTTGTGATCGAAGATGAGAATGAGATTCTAGATGATCTTTGAAAGTGAGATTGAGAAGGGTTTCAAAGATCTTTAGATAGAAATACAAGTGAGAGTTATAGGGCGAGAGTAAGAAGATCTGGCGTGCATGTTTGCATCTTAGACAGTTTCGATTATATCTACATTCGCTATCAAGTACAAATTATTATTATTGATAATGCCAATTTTTTTCAGGTTTTCCTTCAATTCTCATTAACTTTAGTTTGAAATTCTTTGACTGAACTGATGATTTCATCAATAATTTTTGCCCAAGGCCCTTGCCTCCTGGCCCCTTTGCCCCCGCCCCCTGCCCCCTTTGCCCCTGCCCCCGCCCCTGCCCCTGTGGTACGCCAATCTATACGATAAAAAGTGATAATAAAAATGTTTTGTTTTTTTAAAATATTAATTTTCTTAATTAGTTCAAGATTAAACGACTGTGACAGTAGGGACAGAGGTGCGTGATATTATGTTGATATTTGTTTTGTCCTCGTCACTAACCCAGTTTATCATTTCAATTCTACATAACCAACCACCCTTCTATAGGGTTTCTACTTTTTTTATCCGGGCGCTGTAATTCCTGAATCTTTACTGACAGAATTACAAGTTTTTTACGTTTCAAATGATTTTTTGTTTTTTTTTTATTTTTTTTTTTTTTTTTTTTTTTTTTTTTTTTTTACTGCGCGCGCAAATAAAAAGGTGATTGCTTGTATGACTATAAATCAGTTATTTCATCAATTTACCAGATATAGTCTTCCATTACAAACAGTTACAACTTTAGCATTTTTGAAAACACTGCAGCTAAGCCTTTCCCAAATCGTCAATATTCCTCTTGTGTTCTTGCTTTCTCTAACAAAAAAATAATAAATAAAAAAAAAATTAAAAAAAAAAAAAACTTCTTACAAAGGTTAGGTGCATTAAGTTCCGTCGCTCAGAAATTCTTCACCACAACCCCAGTTACCTCTCTTCAATCTAGGGGTGTTGTTGCATCCTGCATCGCTTGGGCACTCTCTCGGCATAGTTCCCCTCACACCAGCCCCTGCCTGAAACAACATATAGTTTCCCTCGAACAAACCTTCCTGACGAGAAACGTACTATCAAAGCGTTTTGCCTCTCTCTCTTATCTGTCCTCAATGACCCCATTTAACTCTCTTTCATTGCTGGTCAAACTGTTGTCATGATTCTCCTTGTATTTCGCCATTATAACAGACCACAATTCTTCCGACTTTCTATTCGCAGTACCTTTAATAATTGAATGTAGAAGTAACAAACATTGCCACAACTCAAGTTGAGCTCTTGAGTCTCTGACCATTTTTTCACAGATAGTATAATATATATATATTATATACTCATTTAATATATATAACTATATATATATATATATATATATATATATCATATATATATACTTATATATATATATTATATATATATATATATATATAGATATATATATAATATATTGTGGCGTCTGGTGGAAGGGGGCTGCGACCACACCGAGGAGTCAAAAGCAGCCCCCCGGGACGAAACGCCAATTCATCGCGACAATGCGCTTCACTTCTTCAACATCATCTAATCTTCAGCTAAGTGAAGGTGGTCTTCACGCGACCGTAACCCCTTCATATGGTGACCCAGAGTGACTAGTGCCACTGGAGTGGCAAACACCAGCCAGCATCCCATCTTCTCTCAAAGTTGTTTGCCGTGGT
>JABUQX010083504.1:0-26242 GCA_015478945.1 Trachelipus rathkii | reverse complement strand
TAAATATATATATATATATATATATATATATATATATATATATATATATATATATACTATATATATATATATATATATATATATATATATATATACTCTGCTCTATATACTATATATATATATATATATATATATATATATATATATAACTACTACTATATATAATATATATATATATATATATATATATATATATATATATAAATATATATTATTGTCACTTTGAAAACATCATAGAACAACGAGTGATCAACGAGAAAATATCTTCTCTGTAGGAGCGATATCTATGTATGAAAGCTTGAAATTTATAAGCACTTCCGCATTCATATTATGAGGATAAAACTGTGTATTTCATTTAGGAAAATCCGCAAAAAATATCAATTTATTATTAACCTTACCTACATCATCCAGTTTTCTAACTTCAGTTAAAACTAGTTTTTGAGGATATCATAATGAAATTGAATAAAATATTCAGTTACTGAATTATGTATATATATATATATATATATATATATATATTATATATATATATATATAACATATATATATAACATATATATATACTATATATATAATATATATATATATATATATATATATATATATATATATATATATATATATATATATATATATACCATATATATATATATATTATGAGGGGTAATGAGGTGCGCATTCAGAAAGGCCACCTTCATTGGCGCTGAAGACCGAAGATGGTGTTGAAGAGAGCAGGCATTGTCACGATGGTGGCGAACAGTCGGGGGCTGCTTTGTGGACTCAGTAGTGGTGATTGCTGGCCCCCTTCACCAGGCGCCACAAAACTCCCCAGTGACGTGCGCGAGCACCTCCACTCTGCACCTGGAAGGACGTCGGTCAGCTGTCAGATGAGCTAGGTGTGCACACATTAAAGCCACTAAGAAGGCTTCGACCACTATGTACTCTTACGTGCAGTTGGTGCGCACCTGCAGAAAGCACAGTACAGGTGTTACAGGATGACCGAACAGATCAGCGCCCAAGCAGAAGAAACTTAAATTGATGTAATGCCGCGTTGAACGATTGTGGGTAAAACAAACTCTACAAGGAAATGTCTTACCACGGCGAACAACTTTGAGGAGAAGATGGGATGCTGGCTGGTGTTCGTTGTGGCCCACTCCAGTGGCACTAGTCACTCTGGGGTCACCAATATGAAAGTTATTGTCGCTGTTGAAGAACCACCTTCATTAGCTGAAGATTAGATGATGTTGTTGAAGAGAGTGAGCATTGTCGCGATGAATTGGCGCTTTTTCGTCCCGGGGGCTGCTTTGGACACACCTGTGGGGGTCGCACCCCCCATCACCACACACACAATATATATATATATATATATATATATATATATATATATATATATATATATATATATATATATATATATATATATATATATATATATATATATATATATATACTGCTATATATATATATATATATATATATATACCACTATCTTGTGAAAAATGTCAGAGACATTCAGAGAGCTCACTTGAGTTGGGAATGTTTTATTCTACATTCAATTATTAAGGTATGCGAATAGAAAGGTCGGAAGAATTGTGTCTGTTATAATGGCGAAAGTACAAGGAGAATCATGCAACAGTTTGACAGCATGAAAGAGATTAAATGGGGTCATTGAGGACAGATAAACTGATAAGGCGAAAAGCTTGATAGTACGTTCTCTCAGGAAGGTTTGTTCGAGGGAAACTATATGTTCTTTCAGGAGGGGCTGTGTGAGGGGAACTATCCCAGATATGCCAAGCATGCAGGATGAACAACACCCCTAGATTGAGAAAGTAACTGGGGTTGTGTGAAGAATTTCTGAGGACGACTTATGCCACCTAACCTTTTAGAAGTTTTTTTTTTTTTATTTTTTTTTTATTTATTTATTTTTTTGTTAGAGAAAGAAAACACAAGGAATATTACGAATTTGGGAAGGCTTAGGCTGAGTGTTTTCAAAAATGCTAAAGTTGTAACTGTTGTATGGAAGATTATATCTGGTAAATTGATGAAATAACTGATATTATAGTCATAACAAGCAATCACCTTTTTATTTGCCCCGAAAGTAAAAAAAAAAAAAAAAAAAAAAAAAAAAAAAAAAAAAAAAAAATCATTTTGCAAACGTAAAAAAGTAAAAAACTTGTAATTCTGTTCCAGTAAAGATTCAGGAATTACTAGCCCCGATAAAAAAGTAGAAACCTAGAAAGGGGTGGTTGGTTATAGTAGAATTTGAAATTGATAACTGGGTTAGTGACGAGGACAAACAATATAACATATATCACGCACCTTGTCAACTACTGTCACAGGTCGTTTAATACTTGAACCTAATTAAAGAAAATTAATATTTTAAAAACAAAATTTTTATTACACTTTTTATCGTATATTGGCGTACACAGGGGCAGGGGCAGGGGGCAGGGGCAGGGCAGGGGGCAGGGGGCAGGGGGCGAGGCAAGGGCTTCAACGAAATTTAAATCAAAAATTTCAAATAAAGTTAATGAGAAATTAAGGAAAACTGAAAAAAATTGGCATTATAATAATAATAATTTGGTACTGATGCGAATGTATATATATATGAACTCTTAAGTCCAAATGCAATATGCACGCAATTTGTTTACGAAAATTATTAAATGTTTATCTAAGATCTTTGAAACCCTTCTCAATTCTCATTTCAAAGATCATCTAGAATCTCATTCTCATCTTTTCGATCACAAATACAGCTTTCGGCTCTCGAGGTCTCCTGGTGATATACTCTCCTATCTAACCGATATATGGTTTTCCACCCTTATTGACTATGGAGAGACATTCGTGGTGTCGCTTGACATATCTAAGTCATTTGACAGGGTATGGCACGCGTCACCACTTACCAAGCTCCCCTCCATTGGGTTTCCTCCTTCCCTTTGCTTACTTATGTTTAGCTTTCTTTCAAATGGCTCAATATCAGGTGTTATCGACTTCTTCTTCCTTCCATGTCAATAGTGGGGTTCCTCAGGTTTCTGTCTTATCTCCTACTTTATTCTTGGTTTTGATTAATGATCTTCTCAGCTACTCATCTAGCTCTATCCATTCATATGTCGATGACTTGACTCTCCATTCTTTAACCCATTTCAAATCTGATCCATCATTTGCTTATAGAATTGCCTTCTTCTTAATCTTTCCGATTCTCTTCTCGCTGATCTGGATAGAATTTTTCTGTTTGGCTGTCTTAACCTTTTGAAATTCAATTCTTTCACAACCCAACTTCCACAAATCTCCCTCTCTAAGAAACCTTCCAACTATTCTATCTCTTTCGATGGTTTTATCGTCTCTCCTGTTGACAATATAAAAATTCTTGGCTTTAACATAAAAAAATGTCTTGGAAACCTCACATCACAATGGTTGCTAGGGTGGCTTCAAAGAAGCTTGGACTGCGAGACTTTTTCCCTCTTCTCAGATACTCGAACTTTATAAGCGTCTCATCCGCCCGTGTATGGAGTACTGCTTTCATTTCTGGGGGGATACTTTTTTCATCCAGCTTTTGGACAGGGTCGACTCAAAGGCCAAAAGGCTTACAAACTTTTCTATATTTTCCAGTTCACTTGACCCTCTATCATTGCGACGCGATGTTAGAGCTTTGTCTCATTTTTATAAGTACCGCAGCGGCAAGTGCTCGAGGGAGCTGACCACTAGAGTACCACCACTTATACGACGCCCTCGTACCACAAGGGTAGTACAGTCGTCTGCAATGAGTTTTGTGAAGGAAACTAAACTTCTTGTTCGCTGTGGTGCTTCCTTTTTTATAGACACCTCTGTTCTGTAATATTCTATTCCATCTTCTGTTTTAAGTGCTGAATTTAATCCCCCGCACTTTAAGGTCTAAGTATGCGCTCATCTGCGGAATTTGCGTTAGTCGACGACACTTTTCATGTTTTAACACCCCTCCTTGAATAGGGCTCTACCCGTGAGCGGTGCAAAAAATATAAAATATTATTAGACGACACACACACACACGCAACACACACACCCACACACACACAGCACAGCACCACACACATATATATATAATATTATATATATTATATTATATATAGTATATTACTATATATATATATAGTATATATTATATAATATATATATTACATACATAATATAATATATATATATATACATACATATATATATATATATATATAATATATATATATATATATATACTATATTATATATACATTTTATTTATATTATTATATATATATATAATATATATAATATATTTAATTATATATATTATATTAAAATATATATATATAATATTAAATTAGATGGTGTGGCGGAATAGTAAGTTTATCGGTGGAACATTTGGTTTTCATTCGAATCAGATTAATTTTCTTTTGGTCTAGTGTTTGATTAAGCTGGGATAAAGTTAATACTAGGTGAAAATCGGCAGCTATAACACCTATAATTGAATATATAACTAGAGAATACCTTTTGAGTTATATAAATATATATATAATTAATAATATATATATATTATATAATATATTACTTAATTATATTACTTTAAAGGTATTAATTATATATAATTATATAATTTGATATATTACCGTTTTTCATTTTTATACTACATTAATTTAAGAATAACGTTATTACACTTAAGTATTTTTTAGGATAAAATATCTTTCCCGAATATCTAATATATAAAGAAGTGATACCAGTAAGATAGTGAGAGAGAAGAACCAGAAGTAAGAGAAAGGAAGAGTTCTCTGCACCCTCCTGGCGTGTTACTATACATCAGCAGGACTTCAGATAAGAGAAGAACAGAAGCAAATCGCCTGTGTAGTCCTGTAGCAGATTCTCGGATTACCTGCCCGAAACATATGGTGTAGTGGTATCAAAACCTGGTTCATAGGCTGTGGAGAAGTGATGTCCATTCGTGTGCCTCTGGTGTGTTACTTGGTCCTGTTCACCTCTAAGTGTATCTTTTTAGTTCAGTATAAAAAAATAGGTTTAGACTATTCCTTATCGTAATACCAAAATCTAAAATAAGTTTAGCTTTGTAGTTCCGAAAATGTGTGTGGAAGTGCCGTATGGCTAAAAAGATTTCGGTTGGGAAGTCTTTCTTTCAAAACAAAAAAAAAAAATCTTTGTCTTTGAAGAGGTTTTAAATTAAGGAAGAGATAACTAAAGATTTGAATTATTGCAAGAAGAGTTCGAATAAATTTTCAAGAGTACTCCAATATTGCTTGAAGAAATAAGCTCTTGGCATAAGAATATAAAGGACGATTACCATTGGGTTGAAAGTACTATTTGTTTTATTATATTAATTATTATTCACTCTGATTGATTATATCTATATGATTTGAAGGTTATATATAATAATTATCCATTAATCTTTATTCATCTGATTAGCGTAGGAGATAATTAGATGAAATAGGTGTTATTTATATTATTAATTATATATGGTGATTTAATATGGATGATGCCAGAAATTAATATAGTTATAATTAATATATTCCGTATTATATTAAGTTATTATATGATTGTGATTATTGATTTATTATTATTAAAATTTAGATTTGTCTAGTATTTGGTTTTATTGATATTTGATTTCACTGTTATTAGGATAAATATTACCTTAGTTAGCTACTTTATTATTTTCTATATTTAAGCATTTTGAAAATTATGCTTACCTTAGGAGGTAAGATTATAGTTATATTATATTACATTATTACATTTATTATTATTATAGTTGTTGGTGTGTTAGGTTAGTATATATTCATATTTGTGATATGTTTAGTAGTTGTGTGGATATTATAATTAGTATTATATTATATGATATTATATTATATGATATATAGTGTTGTGTGTATATTGTGAGTACTGTGGGTATGTACGTGTGGTGTGTGAGTTAGTGATAATATATGTGTGTGTTTGTATGGTATTGATTGAGTATGTTAAGTGTGTAATAATTGCGTTATTATTATATTAATATTATATTATATTATATTATATTATATTATATTAATATTATATTATATTATATTATATTATATTATATTTATATTTATATTATTAAATTTATAATTATATTGATAGCATTGGTTTAAATAAATTATATTCCCTCTCATCATACCATCACCATATTATATAAGGTGGCAGAAAATACATCACCTATAAACTATAGTAATAATGGTTAAAAAATAATATAAAAACCTCATCACCTCAATAAATTAATATAATTATAACTTAATTATTTTTAATATTATAAGTAATATAAATAATTAATAAAAATGATATTTAATAAAGAAAAGATCTTATAAAAAATAAGAAATATTTTTTACAAATATGAAATTCAATATGAAACAAGGTAATAATACTCATTTGGGAATCAAAGGACGAAAACGTCCCCTGAGAAGACCTCAATTTCATAGTTTCAACGTATTCAAGTTCTTAAATGGTTAATTTAATTGATGGAGAGTGTAATATGTATTTAGTATAATTTATGTCTTTGACAAGGAGTTGGGCAATAAAAATAAAATTTGCTTTCTTGAATATATTGATATATTTATTATTATTATACTGAGTAATACTGGCTTTCTTTAGTTTCATCTATAAAAATTTACATTATTTCCAATTTTGCTTATTTCTCTCAGTTGATATGTAGACTTTATACTTGTCCATTATTATTTTAGTGTAATTATTATTATATATTATGAATTTCATGGATTTTTTAGAATATATTAATTTAATTTTTTTAGTATAATTACTAAATATTATGTGATTAATTATATATTAATTATCTATTATTAATTATTATATAGTTATATAATATACTAATATTATATAATATATCAATATTATATGAAGATGAAATAATATAATATAATTAATCTCATATTATCATCTTGAAGAGTCTGCAAGACGCCCACCATAAGTATCGTTAAATGAATAATCGAGGTTTTGTGGTATAGAAATAGGTGTTTTATTTATAATGATCTTCTCATTTGAAATATAATTTTAATGTTAGTTAATTCGAATTATTATTATCAATATTTACTTTCAAATTATAAAAGCTATGAAATCGCTGTAGGAATCATATTATATTGTCTGTTTTTATCTTAATGTTACTGTTATTGTTTATTTTCTCTCAAATGTGACATTTTCCTAATTAATAATTTTTTTTATGATACAAGATATCCAATATACTTCTCAATCTTTTCCTATTGTATTGAAGTATATTAAAAGAAAGCAGGTTCTAGTACGGAATATATAGGACTAATACCTAAACAATTACAACGATTTTTTCTTAAATTATTCACCCATTTACAATTTGAAGAATCTTCTTAAAAAGTACCGATTTTCATATCTAATTTATAATTTGAAAATTAATTTGGTAAATTTAAAATATTGAGTTTTTTAAACTGGATATTTTCAGCAATTTGAAAAAATAATTGTGATTTTACTGTGATGCAAGTTTAAAAAGCAGAAAAGAGAGAATTTATTTATATTGTTTAGTGTCTTAATATTGTATGTTTTTTAATGAAATTTCAATATTTGTTTTATGTACCAAAAATTTCATTTAGTTGTTAGAAATACTTTTTTATTTTAGAATTTTTTAAACTTTTCTAAAATTACGCTTCTTTCTTTTATATTGGGTCCTCACAATTTTCTCACAAATATACAGAGGATAACTCCTTATACAGTACACACGATTACTATTTTTAATTTCTAAAGATGTCTGTCAACATCCATTTTAGTATTATTATTATGGTAAAATTTAAATTTGAGTATTTTGTTACGGTATTCGTTTCAGTCTATATTATATCTAGAAAAAAATAGATCGATTTGTGTTTACATTTATTCGTTATAATTCTATTCATTATTGTTAAGTTTTGAATAATATTTAAGTGATATCTCAATATAGTGCTACTTAATAGTGTTTATAATTGACCGTGCTCTTTTTATAAATGAAATTATAATTTTCGATATTATAGTTTGGTGTATGATTGTTATAATGGATGCTTTTTACAAGGACTCAATAATATAACAGTGATTTGGTGTTATCTGAGATTAAGTCTGCTGAAATACACGACTCTGTTTTTCAAGCAAAGAGAGAAGACTTATATATCTCCTAACTATTGATCTAAAAGCAATACGCTTTTTGGCTTAAAATTCTTTTCTACATTAAGCTCAATATAATTTTATAGGATGCACCTCCTTAAACGTACGTCATATTTGGCTGTTTTCTATAAATTTTTCAACAGTTTGAGAGAATGATCCTCATATGGATTCTTGGGTAAGAATGTGTATTTATATGTAGATTAGTTTATATTAAGAGGTTATCTATTTAGCATATTGAACAAAATTATTTATTTCGGGTAGTTCTTTTGCAAGAACTTATGCTAAATTTTAAACTACGCCCTGAAAAGTGAGAGTTTATTATTTTTACTACGAGTTTTAGATGTCTTATTGACAGTTTTTCTTATATTTGTGGTGAATATTTATAAATTTATAAACTAATATTAATAATTACCAGTTTAATGGATGAAACTTGAAATTTAGGTATAAAAATTTTGAGCTTACACGCAAATATAAATTAGCTTTTCTTGCGTGATTTACATTTAGAGTGGATCCTATTAGTCTAACTCTTATAAGTCCCGAAATTTTCCTAAATTTCTAAATTTGTAATTATCTGTGTGGATATTAAAATTAAGTTTTAACGGTTATTTTCAGCATTTGTAAAAAAATTGTGTTTATTGAATGCAATTTCAAAGCTAAAACGTGAATTTTTTAATCGTTTCTTAGGTGTTATAATTGATATCGATGTATTAGGTGAGTAGTCGACAAATTGCAGATTATTAATTTTAATTATTGAATTTACCACAATTATTATATTCCACTTTAAGTGTCGCCGGTCGGCAAAATCTGTTTTAATAATCACAAATATTCTCAACCTGTATCTAATATACATTATCTTAAGGTCCTGTACGTTTAGAACCTTTATTACGCATCGCATATTATAATATAAATGATTCTCAGAAGATAGGACTTTCATCTTCCCTTAACAAACCGCCTATTATGCTTATACTTTCATAGTTAGTAGTCTATAATTCTCATACCTCTATGTAGTAGTTATTTATTTTTGTGTATTATTCTTAAATCTCCACATTTCTCTGGGACAGGTTATATCTCCTAGCGGATATATGTTAAAATTTAATGGCTTTGTGTGGCTTATTCTAGCTCCTATTACTGATAGTCACGCGAATAACTTTTCGGAAGAGCGCATGTAAATGAGTTTCAAATATAATAGTTAAATTTCAGATAATTTCTCACGGTATGTCCTCTGAGGATGGATAATTTAGCTTTTTCTCTTGGTACGTAGATGAGGAATATGTCTCTTTACAAATATTGAATCATAATATTATGGGTCTGGTTGGGTATACATCTCACAAGGATCAGTTACGTATTTGCGTGAAAAAAGGCTTTTTAAGTTTTGAAATTATGTTTTTTTATTCTTTGGGTCCGTTAAATTTACGTAGGCTTCTTCAAGAAATTATAATCCTTACAATATTTTAGATTCTTAATAATATTTTTAGTCTCTTCTACATTTCATGGTAATTATTTGGTAGATTAAAAATTGAGTTTTTACGGTATCTTCCAGCATTTGAAAAAATAATGTGTTTCATTGAAATGCAATTTCAAATAGAGAAGTAAATTTATTAATGTCTTTTAGGTTTGTTTAAACTTGCACCGTTATTGTGGGTGTATGAATATATTACAATAATCTCGCTTTTATATACGAAAATATTTCATTAGTTGTGAAAACCTGTTTTTAATAAAAAGATTTACATGGATTTCTGGTTTCTTACAGGCAGGAAAATAAGTCTCTTGAGGAGAAGGGATATCACCATAGGTTTAAAGACGGTAAAATTTCATTAAAGTGTTTATTTTGTAGTTTTAAGTGGCTTTCTATTTGGGTTGTTAAACGATCGCTTGGGGCTAATTAAACCTTCATGTTAATTGGAGATGTAGATATTGTTTTGGCTTCGTCTAGAAATATTTAACAAAGTTCTATATATACTTCTAGTAGTGATAATTCTGCTATTTATAGCTGACACCCCTAAGTCTGAGTTCGATGTAGAATAGACTTTTTAAATCTGGCTAAAGCAAGTATAATTACAAAGGATTTTATTATCCGTGGTACATTATTGGTGGTCGATCCACCCGAAGGAAGAATCTGTACCAATTTAGGTTTTCGTCAATTTCGTTTAAAATATTTCAAAGCTACATTTGAATGTATCCAAATACTGAGGTCCGACATTACCAGGAATTTGAAATTCGAGGCGGGTTACATTCGTTCGGTATGGTAAAATGAGTGCATGGGGTTAATGCGAAATAAAAATTGGTCTCTCTTCACTAATCTGGGTGGGTTCATGGGAAGTATGTCTAATTCTCCTCTTACAACAGTCCCGAGGCTAGAAGATTGAAGGAAAGTGCCATATCTTGCTGTAAGACTCTAACCAATCTAATGATCAAAAGTAGGGATTAAATTTGCCTTATAATACAGTACAGTCACACATCCCGTTAAGTAATTAAATAAGCGAAAACAATCAATGCAATGTTTTTTCTTTAGAAGGCCTTTTTCTGTAAGTTTTTCTTAGCTGCTATTTTCTTTGAGTCCTTTGTTCTTGACCCGTCATCTTGGCAACCTAATTTTGCGTTTGACAATCTCCAACATCTCAATCAGAAAACATCAGTCAATCATCCGTCTTTGGTTGTATCTGTTAGCTCCCAGATACTTCCGTTCCATGACTCAAACCCATAATGTCGTAGGATATTGCATCCCTGTATTCTTTAGGGCTTTTTTACCTATAAATATTTCACCTTCAACTTCTAAAATTATAGAGGCATTGCGCTTCTCAATAATTTGGCGAAAAAACCACCCAGGCCATATCCTCGCTTTATTTTCGACCCGATTAGTAATTCATATTCATATTCATATTCATATTCATATTCATATTTTATTATTATTATTATTATTATTATTATTATTATTATGTTATTATTATTACTTATTATTTATTATTATTATTATTAATTATTATTATTATTATTATCTATCTATCTATATCATTATTATCATATAATTATTATATTATTATTATTATTATTATTATTCAAATCTATCAACTCATTCATTTTATTACAAGGAACTTTTCATTGTGTCCTTAATATTCTAATCTGCATTTGAGAGTAAGTATGAGTGAAGAAAAAATATATACCCATTACGTGCAACTCTCTTGTTAATTATTTACACTTATGAGCACTTTCCCGCTATTTCCTTGAAGTTTTTCTATAATATGCGTATATGGGAATGATTTTGCAGCTCTGTTTATAATTATTGAATTTATAGTCCCTTAATAATATGAAGCATCATTGAATTTGTTAACTTATATATAAGACTAGAATCATAATTCACTGAACTTTGTAACACATGTGTCCCGATCGAGTTTGAAATTGAAACATTTGAGGTTAATATAATTTCCTCTTTTGTAATAAGGGCAATTTTAGTTATACAATGTGAAAGACTATGCAAGTGCAATAAACGAGTTTGAAATTGAAACATTTGGAGGTTAATATAATTTCCTCTTTTGTATATGTATACTGCATCACTGATAATTTACTCTGAAGCTTCTTATAGTGTTTTTCCTAAATATTTGATGTTCAAACTTTTAATCGGTGTAAATGTAATTGTCCATATTCTCAATAGTTTCTCTGAGTTATAATATATTACATCTCTGAAGGTATATTATTCAATTTATAGTCAACATTATTGAGTGAGTATGGAGTCTGTTTCTATATTTATTTTTTAGGATCTATTAATTATGATTATTATTACTAGTTTTTCACCATTCCGATTTACTATTTGCATTGTTGGTTTATTAGTAACAGCTGTCTGTTATAGAACAATTTCTGAGCCATTGATTCTTATTACCATCATCGAGCGCTCGTTGTGTTACAATCTTTTAAGATCCAATATTACTCGAGTCGCCACAATGTATTAATAACACTGAAGGGATCCTTTTCATAGAGTTATAATACTATATCATCCCTTGATCAATTGTTAATGCGGTTTTGATCTTTTGATCATCACTGTTTTAACTACCGCGAATAATGAATAAATTAGATTTAATTGCTACTACCTCTTTATTTACGAGATAATCAAATTTTATGTGAAGAAATTATTATTATTATGTTCTTTTAATATTATTTTTAATATTGATTTGTAGAAGTTTGTGGTGTTTATATAGATGAGAGATATTTATTCAGTTCTATACGCTCGCTATTCTGTAGTTAAAAACTATTATTCGCGCTGTTTGTTTTAAAAAAAATCTAAAGACTCCGAACAAAATATAATTTCTTTATTCACATAATGCAAGTTAAAGTACGTTATTTATAGTATCTATCTTAGTGATTTAGCTTTTTTATTTTAGTGTATAGTTTGTGATAGTTATGTTCACTATATTTTACTCTGGTCATCTTATCTTTGCATCAATATCTAACATATACTTTGTTTTCTCTAATATATCGATGTATACGGGGGATGAATATCTCTCAATTATTCCATTGTGAGCTCTAATGTGAATTACTATATTCTTGTTTTATATCGCATAAATATCTTATTTTTTTAAATTACTAATCTTCACGTTTCTCATTGCGTTTGATATACTATTTTGAGTGTATTAAGTCTTAATTTCCTTTGTTAGTAATATGAAATCATGAGTAGACTATTTTATTATACTAGTAGAGAACTACCTTTGTCGTTAAAAGATTGAAGTGGTCTTTGTGAAGATGACAAATGATAATTTATTATAGAGCCAATTATTGAATTCTAATTTATTTCGCTGCTCATCTCACCTCATTGATTATATACCTTTACTAACATTAATATTTGTAGATGATATTATTATAGTTTTCCTGTTGATGTCACTAATGCAGTTTATTATTTTATTCCAGCCTTAACACCCTCTAATTCAATGCGATTCTAATACATCTGCACGGACACATAATTTTCTTATCCTCAGATGGCAGATTCTAAAGTTTGAGCACATCCTTTCCCTTTGACTCACGTTATATATTTTAGTGTTTTTCTATTGTTATTCACATTATATATTTACTAGTCGTTTTATCATCTAGTGAGCAGAATTATTCGTTCTATATTTTCTTGATTTCTTATGTGTTATATTTTATATCCTTCCTTATATTACAAGATTCAACACAATGTTACATATAGAGTTACATAATGAAAGATTATAGGTAGTCCGAGTCGTAGATTATTTAAATAGCCTAGCATTTATGAGATTAATACTATAATCTATCCGTTCGTGTATCTTATATGAGTTTAATCTAAATTTTTATCATTCCATAAAACTTCTTCGCATCGAAACCTTATTTAGAAACTCATGTGAACAAATTGTCTACTAGGAAACTTGTTTTACCTTATTTTCTTTATAACTCTTGCTTTAATTTTTATTTGGAGTAACTATAAATTCTGGAAAATTGAGATTTTTATTTTACTGGGGAAGGTATCTCTTCATGCATTCTTTGATCATAATAATATGTGTATTTCCCATTATACAAAATGCTCATTCACATTTGTGGGAAAAAGTCCTTGCAGATATGTGCAATTATTTATTTTAGTAAATTTATTTCTATTAATCTCTTTAAAAAATTGATTCTGTTTATTTGGATGATGAATTCAACTGTCAAGATTAATATACGATGGTGTTTTAAATAATTCTATTTACAGAACCAAAATTATTTTCATTCATGATATAGTGGTAGAAAAAGGCTTCTAGTTTTTAATATTAAAATTTATTTAAATATTCTTTTTTCTTCTAATTATTATTAACGCTATTTGTTCTTTTTTAAAAATTTCACAATTACAAAAGTTTTAAATCTCTTTAAATTAGGTGGAAGATGTATATTATTTCGCATATAGGTATTTAAATTATACCTATTTTTGAAGGATTTATTAATTTTGAGTAAATCTATTAAAATTGAGTTATTTTTCACGGTATATATTTTCAGCAATTTGTATAAAAATAATGTGTTTCAATTGATAGGGTCTTATTGTGTGAAAATAAGCACAGAAAAAAATTTAATTATATTTTTAGCAATTAGATTTTTAAAATTGACTCATTGATATTGAATTATAAATTATTTTATTTTGTTTAATAATACCATACGGTATTATTCCAGTAATTTGGTCTTCATTAGATATTGTTAAAATTCCTGTTTTTTTAATAATCATATAAAAATTTAGAATGTCTATAAAAAGTATTGACTCGATTACCTGTTTTATCTAAAGTATATGTCTTTCAGCACTATTACCATGATTATCATAGTTGGTTGTTAGATTGATAAGTTTACGTTAGTTTTTATTCCTCAGAATTTGAGTAGCGTGACTTGAATTAGCTCGTTAGCAAGGTCATTCAAACGTAAGTTCATTTAAACACGGTAATTCTTTTTTTCTAGTCACTTATATGCAAAAATTTAATAGTGTTTGGCATTTGAAATATGCTCAATTTCGAAGAACATCGTCTAAAAAGGTGAGCATTTTATTTTAAATAGATTGCAATGGGAGAATTAATAATAAAAAAAGCAATGTTTAAATTTCATATCATTTTATTTACGATTTTTAATTTTATATAAATTTTTATTACTTCTTCAAAATACATTTCTTTTCACTATAGCTCTGTCTGATATAAAACAGCAAATAGTATTCGGAATATTTTATATACATATAAATCAAAATTGGTAAACACATAAGTTTAGGTGAGGTGTGTTTCTTCTATTTTATTCTCGTGATATTTCTTTCATCAATATTACTTACCTACTCGTACTATGGCGTCCTTGGCACTATGTCTGGGACCTTTTTAGGTCTTTATGTTACATACAGGGTCATTAACATGTCTACAGCAGTATCTATGGTACTAATCTTTGTAATATGTTGTTTTACGTAACTCTATCATATCCGATGTCAATGGATTTATTGCTGGTTACATAGTGTTTTAAATCCGGTAATTGACTTTTTAACAGGTAAAGTCGTTTGAATTCGTAAAAATTTAGTATAGAGTTGTATTCTCTGGCATGTGAAATCGTTCACAATTTCATTTTTTATATTTATTCGAGAAGTCCCAAATTAAGATAAGTCTTAAATAATTCTGACAAGTCCAAGGACTATTATATTTATATTGGATAGACCTTAAGGATTACGATGATTTTATAAATTACTTGGGCTGCGATAATATTTGGGATATTAGTCTTAGTGGTATTGAACGTTGTTTTAAACATATATATAAACATCACTTTCCTTACCATTAACTTTATCTCATACATCTAAATATTATTTGTTTTTGTTCATCCCGGATCCTTTTGCCTTAATTTTATCAACGGGATTGACACCATTGAAATTTTGCATGATACATAACTTAATAAGTAGATGACCGATATATCGTTATTATTGTTTAGTGTCTCTCTTTAATTCACACGGGTTATGGTATCAGAGCATATTTATGATTGGTTTAAAATATTTAACTTTGAGAGAAGTATTTTAACGGTAGTATTCCTTCTCACCAGCATATTCCTATGTTTTAGGAAAATACATTAAATCGATAGGAGTTTTAATCATTTTGAATAACACGATTACATTATATTTAAAAAATTACAGAATGAAGTTTGGGGCTAATTTAATTAGTTTAATTTATTTAACTAATTAAAATTTTATGACGTTTTTTAAAGAATTTCTAATTTATTCAAATATTTATTTAGTTATTTATATTTAATTAATTTATATACGATAAATAATTTTATATTTCATTTAGTTGTGAAAGCATTAGTTCCTTTTCTAATAATAAAACTTTCAATAACTTCTTCGTGCCTTTTCTTAAAATATTTTTTCACGGTAGAGATTTTTTATGCTGTGGTGAGAACCCTGAAAGTAACTGAATTTAATTTTGCAATAAAGTAATAAAAAAAAAAGATAAATAATTGCCTGGAGTAATTAAATTGATTTTTTTTTAGAATAGTATTTTCTTACAAATTAGATAAAATATATTATTATTAGATATTTTTTTAGTATGGCATATTTTCTTCATATTTTGATTATTATAATCATATTATATTATGATATTTTTTTTTTTTATTATATTATATGATTTGTACAACCTAACTATAATAGTTGTTTAAAACAAAATAACTTAAATTTATAAAACTTAATTATATTAGTTGTTTAAAACGAAATAACTTAAATTTGTATAACCTAACTATAATAGTTGTTTAAAACAACATAACTTAAATTTATAAAATTATATTAATTATTAGATATTTATTTAACTTGAATAAATATACAATTAGTCTCAACTCTTCTCCTAAAAACATTAAATTTGATTGATCTCTTACGATTTAGATAGATTATTTAATCTATTCCGGACAAATATTTCATTATTTGAAAAATTTATGATTGTTTTGTGAAATTTGTTCTCATTTAAATATTGTATGACTTATTTTATATAATTAAACGGTATTGTTTTGTGAGCCATCTCCGAATATATTATTTGGGTTATTCATCACGAAAATGAACCATTTAACATATAAATAGTAGGCAACGCTGTTTTCACTTTAATATATATGTTATATTAATGGTTGTTCATATTAAATTTCGACGATTATTATTTTTAGATATGTTTTTATCAATTATTTTGTTTTTTTATGAGATAAATTTAATATTCTATTATTAGTATTTTGTTAATTGAAAATATTTTCTTATTGAATATTAAATTTTTAACTTATTTAATCTAAATTTTATATCTTCTTCGTGTTTTTTTAAGAATATTACTTATTTTTATCCAAATTATAATTTATAGATTACGTTTTTCGTTAGCGTTAATCGAATTTTATTCCTAATATCTGTTTTGATATTTATAGTTAAATAATTTTTTGAATTAAAATTGCGTATTATAGGTTATTTTATTACGGGATTTTACTAGCATTATTGTAAAATAATTAGTGTTTTCATAATTTCACATTGCATATTTATCAAAAGTCAGAAAAAAGCTGTTCTTAATAATGTTTTTTAGGTTGATCTTAAATTTAGACGTTTTTTTAATGAAATTTCAATATTTGTATTTTTTTGATATATATTATTATATACACATAATAAATATATTTATTTAATTTATTAATTGTAGAAACCTTGTATTTATATATAAATTAATCTTAAAATAGTCTTAATAAATTTAAGTTCGTTACTTTTTTTTTAATTATAATTTCACTTATTACAAATTATATTTAAACTCTTAAGAGATTTTTTTCCTAAATTTCACTATTTGAAATTATTTGGTTAAATATTAAATTAATTGAGTTTTTTTATTAATCGGTATATTTCAATATGTATCATTTTTTTGGAAAAATAAGTGTTTCAATTTGAATTGGATTATTTTATCTTAAAAAGTCAAAACTCATTGACTGAAATAATGTTTATAGTGTGTCCTTAAATTGATATACTATTTTTATATGAATGTTTTTCAATATTTGTTATTTTTATATATTTTACCAATATTCATTTAGTTTATGTTAATATATACTCTATGTTTTTATTTAATTAAAAATATTTATATACTTCTAAAATTATTATTATTTGATATTCAGTTATTTTTATTCTATATATTTAAATTAGTTGGTAATTATTTCGCAATTAAATTATTAAAATGTTAATAAAATTTTTAGTAAATCTAGTTAAAGATAACTAGATAAGAATGTGGTAAAATAATTCAAACTCTTCTCAACATGTTCTGGAATCCATTTGAAATATATTTAATTTGTTTATTTATATTATTTTAATAAACCCTTGTCCTAAATTCGAAAGTATGAATAGTAGGACTCTCAGCATTGTTAATTTAGTAAAAATATAATTGATGTTTTCATTGAAATGCAATTTAAAGAGCAGAAAAAATGAGAATGTTGTCTGTAATAGTATTTTATGATGTTATTTATTTAGACTTCAGTAGATTTATTTGATATTATGATTATTATATAAATATTTATTAGTTTATTTTATTATATTAAATATATACTCTTATTATATATATTTATTTATTAAGTATCTCTCCTTTTAATTTTATAATATATATTATTTATATTATACTATAATAATTTACGACTTTTATACTTTATTATTTATAACCTCATCATGAAAATTGGTCATCATATCGAAAAATAGAATTTTCCTTTATATTATACGATGAACTTGGATTTTTTTCTTTATGTTAATATATTTATTTTAAAATTGTACATTATATTACGTTATTTATTATTATTATTAAAGAGGGAAAGATTATATTGGATGCTTTTATAACCAACTGTAATAAACACATTATAATGTGTATTTTTAATTGTATATGTATGAATTATATTATTGCCACATGATTTATTAAATTTGATTTTTTGGGTGTCTTAATATAATTAGGGTAATTTTTTTTAACTGATTTCATTTATTATTGTTTTTAACTCTTATATACCTAAATTAATATTCCATATAAGGTTACATGTGAAAACTCACGCTAGTTTTTTAATTAATACAAAATTTTAAATCTTAATCCTTCGCATTGGTTTCTATAATATTTTCACATAAATGAATTTACATAAATTTTATACGAAATTTTATAAAAATATAAATTTTTTTAAAATAAAAGTATTTACAGTTTTGGAATAACCCGTATTATCCGTTCTCAATCTAAATTTATGATTAGTTATTTATACGGTTTATTATTATATCAGAAGTCATTACTTATTATGTATAATATTTACAGAATGTGTTTTTCTTGAATATATCATTTTTATTATACAGGTTATATTTATTTTATGATAAAATTTATTATTAAATTGTTTATTTTAGAGTTAATCTTAATTATATAATTATCGTAATTATTAATCATTGTAATAATTCAAATTTATTCTTCTTTATTTTATAAATCCGTAATAAATAATTTATCATTAATAATGTGAAATAATCTCTCATTTAAAATCAAGTATTTATTTACATCTTATTCTATTTATATTTTCACGCTTATTTATGTATTAATATTATTCATACATTTACGCCAAGTTTGAATCTGCACAATATTAAATAATAAGTAACAGCAGTAATTGTAATACGTAATTATACTCACATAGGAGGTCTACATGTAAGTATACAAAATGGTGTATTTATTATATTTCGCTTTTCTTAACTTTAGCCGCTGTTTTTCTCACTACAGTGTTTTAAATTAATTCTACTGAAGCACTCATTTATATGAAATAAGTCCATTATGTGGTATCTGGTTTTCATTGAATGTCTCTATAATTAGTAATCTGTGAAAAGGGATGTCTAATGAAGTGGTCTTTGGTATTGAATATATGATTTCATATGGTTATCGCGCTGGCCTTATAACCTTTGTACGTTTTTTCAGACATGAATTGCTATTTAATTTATTAATTTTGTTTTTAATGATTAAAGGTCGATAGGTGGGAATATCATAGTTATGTATTTGACACTGATTTAAATAGGAATACTTGCATTTTATAGGGTTTCTAAATCTATTCACCTGGTGTTGGAGATTTGGTTGGGATCTCATATTTCTTATTTTTGCTTTTATTTTCACTCAATTCACATATGATTTTTACGCGAAACTTATCGCTTCCTTCATAGCAGTCTAATCGATTATTTGTTATTGATTACAGCTTATATCAAGTACTATTTAGCTACCCAACAATATTCATGGTAATTCTTCCATTAATCTTGAAGTTATATCATTCACCTCGATTTATTGATGAGGATTACTCGCTCGATTAGATTCACTCATCCTATGATAATGTTAGATAATATATAATTGTTTAAGAAATGAGATTTTCTAATATTATCTTGAAATGAATTATTCAAAAAGCGTAAAAAGGCGTCGTGAGCTATTTTAGCGGGTAACCTCTATAGTTTGTTAAGGCTCTTATCTCTCCGAGGATTATTATTTTATATAAGTACCTATCGTTCGTTTATATTACGGTTTCAGATTATATGTCATTCACTTGTTTGTATCATATTAAGTATTTGTATTATTCTTATCATATATGAATAATATCAGAATACTCTATATTCTTTTATTGTCTCTAGGTCTCTCAGGAGAATGACCAGTCTTTATAGGTATCTTATTATATTTAGTTACATTTGACTTCTATTACAGTCTTGTTTATTCTAATATATTTCTACAGATATATCATAAATTAAATATGGTCTCGATTATTTTGAATCATCTGTTAACTTCTTCATATACGCTACCTATGAATTTGTTATTATTACGGATTATCATATTCCTTACTATTATATGGATTCATTTCATTATACATCTTTGATAGAGATGGGTAAGAGGTTTTGATTGATTATGAGCGCTACATATTTGATTAATATTGTAGTTCATTTTCTTTAGGAGACAGATGCAGTGACGCATAGAGTGTTAAAGGTGTATTTAATATTGATATTTGGATGCAGATAGACCTATCTATGTATAAGACTGTATAGAGTCCATAGTGTTCTTCACGGGAGAGAGTGGATATGCACAGAGTTTTTATTGATTAGCATGACATAAGGAGTGGCGGTTGAAATATATTTTTATATTATATTATAGCTTTTTAATTTCTTCCTTAGACGTTATACTATGATAGAGTATTTGTATGGGAACGTGTTTTCTTTTTATTTTTTTACGTATATGTAATTACCACTTTGTTATTATCATTTAAGTCTGTTGAGCTTATATGTACTTGTTTATAAGAGGCACAGAGTTAGAATTAGGTAAATAATAGAAAGATAATATTGCTATGATAACATCTAATGACAGGTTATGTTGATGTAAGTAAAGTACTTTCTAATTCTAAATTAAGATTTTATATTACAAAATTAAATTTAATGAAAATGCACTTTAACATATTAATTTTTTTTTTATATGTGCCTTCGTATAATTTTGTTTTATCCCTAATTATGAGACTCTCGGTGTGTATATAAATATATATATAAATTTATAATGTTAAAGTTGATTTTATTATAAACTATACGATTTCATATATAAGACGGACACTTATTATCTAGATCGCATCAATGGATTCACCTTTAAAATTTTCGTCATTGTTCTCTCTTATCGGAGTATTAACTAGTTTTTATTTTCAGTTCCAGTGCTCATAATTGCTTTTGTAATTATGTATTATTTTTATGTTGTATATATGTGGGAGGTATGTAAACATAAGTTAGAATGTTTATTCAAAAGCACGCTAGTATGTATCATATTGAATAGTTATTAGTTATTTAAGAAATGACTTTTTATTATTCATAGATATAGATTGTTGCAATTTTTTAAATATTTGTATTTTTAATAGAATATTACTTGTATTAATTTATTGTGCATGTCATTAGTTGTGAAACTCTGTTTTAATAAATAATATATAACATATTAAATTGTCAACCTTTTTATTTCTTAAATTATTTTCACTAATCATACTATATATTGAAATTTTTAAAAGTAATTCGATTTTTCCTAAATTTCAACATTTGTAATTTATTTTGGTAATTCCATTAATTTGTGTATTTCTAAAACCGGGATTTTTCAGCCATTTGAAAAAGAGTAATAGTGTTTCATTGAATGGCAATTTCAAAAAGCAGAATTTACTGTTATTTATATGCATGTTTATAGGTGTCTTAAATTGACGTTTTTTGATGAAATTTTAATATTTGTTTTTATATACCAAATATTTCATTAGTTGTGAAAACCTGTTTTAATAAAAAATTTTAACTTCTAAAATTACGCTTTTTCTTTGTGTATAATTTGTAAACATTTAAAAAATTTAGAAAACTCTTAAAGTACGATTTTTCCTAAATTTCAACATTTGAAAGGAAACAACAATTTTTAAAATTGAGTTTATTGTTAACGATTTTTCATGCAGTATTTAGAAAATAATGTAGTTTCATTGGAAATGCACAATTTTCAAAAAGCAGAAAAAGGGAATTTATATAATTGTTTGTATTAGGTGTCTTTAGAATTGCCCAGATGTTTTTAATTGGAAATTTCAATGATTTGTTTTGGTATATATGGTCCATATGTCAAGTTAGTTGTGAAATACCTGTTTTTATTAAAAATATTTTAATACTTTTAAGATTTCGTGTAAACTTAAAAATTCTCGAGACATATACCAAAGTTGAACTCTTAAAAGTAGAACGGAATTTCTTTCCGTAAATTTCAACATTTCACAATGAGTACGTTGTCATACGTTAAATTGACTATTTCACGGTATTTTCAGCATTTGAAGAAAGAGAATGTTGTTCCACGGATATAAATCTCTCAATTTTTTATTTATAATCCCGTTAGAATTTATTAATTACGTCATTTCTTTTGAATATCTAATTTTAATAAAAAAAAAATAATATAAAATATTTTTTTGTAATATTTCCAAATTCTTCATTGGATGTCACGACTTGTTTTAAATAAAATTTTAACTTCTAAAATTACGCAGCTTTTTCTTAAATTGTTTCAACCGTTGCAATTTAGAACTCTTCTCAAAGATAACATCATTTTATATTTTTGCTAACAATTTTCAACATGTGTAGGACAATTATATGAGTAATAATCTTATAAATGAGTTCTTAACGGTAATAGTTGCAGCATTTGAAAAAATAATGTTGTTTCATTGAAATACAGCATTTCAAAAAGCTTGGAAAAGTGAATTATTAATAGTTTTAATAGTTGTATTAAAATTGTGCAACGTTTTTATGAAACTTTCATTATGTTTTTCGGATTGTTTTATATACAAAATATTCATTAGTTTGTGAAACCTTGCTTGAATACAATAATAATTTACTTCTAAACTTACAGTCTTGGATTTCTTAAATTTTCAACATTACTATTGGAATTTATTAGAGAACGTTATTTCCTAAATTTTCAACATTTGAAATTTTTTGTTAGGCTTAAAATATTGAGTTTTTTAAACTGTTATATTTCAGCATTGAAAAATTAATGTGGTGTGAATTGAAATGCAATTTTAAAAGCTGAAAAGTGATTTTTTATTGTTTTAGGTGTCTTTAAATTGACGTTTTGTAATGAATTTCAACGGATATTGTAAAAGATCATCTAGCAGGGCTTGCAAAAGCTAGAATGATTCATATATGATTCTAGAAAGGAAAAAGAATAGAAATGGAATAATATTACATTTGGTAAGATTTAATCAGTTGATAGAAAGGAGGAAATGTATTTAAGAGGTATCCTGCCAATCTAGTGATGTGAATCATATCTGCATCTCTTAATTTCCAACCATGTTTAGCTATCACATTCTTCCCATACCTCCAAATCACCTTTGCTGATTCTCACCATTGTTTGGCAATTTCCCTCTTATAATACATTTCTCCTTCTTCAACTAATTTTATCTTACCCTTATCTTTTCTTTCATAGCTTTTCTAATTCTTTATTCCTCTTCTAGCTGTATATGAATCATTCTAGCTTTTGCAAGCCCTGCTAGATGATCTTTTACAATATCCGCTCCCATGCAAAAATATCCCATGTTCGTGTCTCGACGATATGCTATTAGGTAACCTGATATTTCTCCAAGAAATTAAATGATTTGGAGAATACCCATAAATATCTATCAAACTGTTTCTGGCAGCTACTGTCCAAGATAAACTCACCATCCTACCTTGCCATCATCTTTTATATTTCTCATCGAATCTTTTAACAATTCCACCATTTTCTCGCACTGACCATTACTCCACGGATAATAATAATAATAATAATAATAATAATAATATAATAATAATAATAATAATAATAATAATTTATAATAATATATATATATAATCCAGTAAAATAATATAAAATAATATAATATAATATATATATAATAATAATAATAATATACTTATAATAGTGAGATTTATAATAATAATATGATAATAATAATAATATGCAATAATAATATATATGCATAATATAATAAATAATAATAATAATAATAATAATAATAGATAATAATAAATAATAATAATAATAATAATAATAATAATAATAATAATAATAATAATAATAATAATAATAATAATAATAATAATAATAATAATAATAATAATAATAATAATAATAATAATAATAATATTATAATATATATAATATAATATAATAATATAATAATAATTAATAATATAATATAATATAATACTATAATATAATTAAATAATAATAATAATAATAATATAATAATAATATAATAATAATAATAATAATAATAATAATCCTGATTATGACTTGTTATTTCTCATTTTAACCATTATAACCATGATAACAATGATAATTTTCAATCATAATATAACAATAATAATAATAATAATAATAATAATAATAATAATAATAATATAATAAGTAATAATAATAATAATAATAATTATAATATAATAATATAATAATAAAAATAATATAATAATCATGAATAATATAGTAATAATAATAGATAATAATAATAATAATAATATAATAAATAATATAATAATATAATAAATATAATAATAATATAAAAATAATAAATAATAATAATAATATATAAAGATATAATAATATAATAATAATAATAATATAATATAAAATATATATTATAATATAATATAATTTAATAAAATAAAATAATAATATAATAATAATTAATAATAATAATAATAATAATAATAATAATAATAATAATATAAAAATAATAATATAATAATAATATATAAATATAATTAATAAATATAATATAATAACAATAATAATAATATAATAATAATATAATACTTAATATAATAATAATAAAAATATAATAATAAATATAAAATAATATGATATAATAATACAATAAATATAATAAAATAATAATAATAATAATAATAATAATAATAATATAATATATAATAATAATAATAATAATATATAATAAATAATATATAATAATAATAATAAATAATATAATATAATAATAATAATAATAATAATAATAATATAATAATAACATAATAATATAATAATTAATAAATAAATAATATAAATAATATAATATATAATAATAATAATAATAATAATAATAAATAATAATAAAACGACATAATAATATAATAAATAATAATAATATAATAATATAATAATAATAATAATAATATAATAAAAATTATAATAATATAAAATAATAATAATAATAATAATATAATAATAATAATAATAATAATATAAATAATATAATAATAATAATAATAATAATATAATAATAATATATATAATAATAAAATAATGAATAATAATCTATAACTAATATATAACTAATAATATATAATAATAATGAAAATAATAATAATAATAATAATATCAATATATAAATATATATAATATAAAGATAATAATAATATATGAATATGAATATGATATGAATATGAATATGATATGAATATGAATATGAATATGAAAGAATATGAATATGATATGAATACAAATATAATATATAGTTATAAATAAAAAATAAATATAAATATGAATATTGATATGAATATGAATATAAATTTCACGTACCATTTCATTGAAAATCATAATGTACATGACTGGTCATGATAATAATAATAATAATAATAATAATAATAATAATAATAATAATAATAAAATATTATTTTAACGATAATACTTTGAAAAGAAAGAAATATTATAATGTAATAATAATATAATAATAATTTTATTATAATATAATAATAATATAATATAATAATATATATAAAATAAATATATAATATAATAATATATAAAATACTAATAATAAATTTACATTAACATGATATTAATAATAATAATAATAATAATAATAATAATAATAATAATAATAATAATAATAATAAATAATAAAAAAAATAATTAAAATAAGAAAAATAAAAAATAAACTAAACTATCAGCTAAACTAACCTATAAAGTAAGCTAAATTATAAACTAAACTAAACTAAATTCAATTCAATTATTAAATTAAATTAAATTAAATTCTTAAATTAAATTAATAAATGAATAAATTAAATTAATAAATTCATAAATTAATAAACTCATAAATTAACAAATTAATAATTAAATTAATAAATTAAATAAAATAAATTAAATAAATTAAAATAAAT
>JABUQX010083503.1:0-17321 GCA_015478945.1 Trachelipus rathkii | reverse complement strand
AGAGAATGAAGCGTTTCAAGCTTATCTTATATTGTTATATGTGTATAAGCAAAGAAATATAAATTTTTTGTAATATGTATTCATGTTAGATCAATTTCAGATAATAATTTGGGTTCCTAGGTAATTTAGGCAGGTGTTGGAAGTATCTTCTTTGCACAACCTTCAAAATTTAAAATTTGATGTAGTAATAAAGCGTAGTCAAGCTTTTTTATATTGTTATATGTATTACAGCAAAGAAATCCAAATTTGTTGTAATTTGTATTCATGTTAGATCGGTTTCAAATAATAATTTGGGTTCCTAGGTAACTTAGGCAGGTTTTTGAGGTATCTCCTTTGCATAACCGTAAAAAAATTAAAATTTAATGTAGTAATAAAGTGTAGTCAAGCCTAATTATATTGTTTTATGTGTAATAGCAAAGAAATCTAAATTTGTTGTAACATGTGTTCATTTTGGATCGGTTTCAAATAATAATTTGGGCTCGTAGGTAATTAAGAAAGGTGTTTGAGGTATCTTCTTTGCACAGCCGTAAAAAATATACAATTTGAAGTCGTGAATAAACGTAGTCAAGATTATTTATATTGTTATATGTGTAATAGCAAAGAAATCAAAATTTGTGGTAATATGTATTCATGTTAGATCGGTTTCAGATAATAATTTAGGCTCCTAGGTAATTTAGGTAGGTGTTTGAGGTTTCACATTTTCACAACTGAACAAAATTTACAATTTGATGCAGTGATAGAGCGTAGTCAAGCTTATATATATTGTTATATATGTAATAGCAAAGAAATCTAAATTTGTTTTAATATGTGTTCATGTTAGATCAGTTTCAGATAATAATTTGGTCTAATAGGTAATTAAGACATGAGTTTGAGTTATCTCCTTTGCACAACCTTAAAAAATTACAATTTGATGTAGTAATAAAGCGTAGTCAAGCTTTTTTATATTGTTATATGTATAACAGCAAAGAAATCCAAATTTGTTGTAATTTGTATTCATGTTAGATCGGTTTCAAATAATAATTTGGGCTCCTAGGTAATTTATGCAGGTGTTTGAGGTATCTCCTTTGCAAAGCCGTAAAAAATTTGTAATTTGATGTTGTGATAAAGCGTAGTCAAGCTCATCTATATTGTTTTATGTGTATTAGCAAAGAAATCTAAATTTTTTGTTATATGTATTCATGTTAGATCACTTTCAAATAATAATTAGGGTTCCTAGGTAATTTAGGCAGGTGTTTGAAGTATCTCCTTTGCACAACCTTAAAAATTTATAGTATGATGTAGTAATAAAGCGTTGTTAAGCTTACTTATATTGTTATATCTGTAATAGCAAAGAAATCTAAATTTCTTCTAATATGTTTTCATGTTGAATCGGTTTCAGATAATAATTTTGGTTCCTAGGTAATTTAGGCAGGTGTTTGAGGTATCTCCTTTGCACAACCTTAAAAATTTACAATATGATGCAGTAATAAAGCGTTGTCATGCTTAGTTATATTGTTATATCTGTAATAGCAAAGAAATCTAAATTTCTTATAATATGTATTCATGTTGAATAAGTTTCAGATAATAATTTAGGTTCCTAGGTAATTTAGGCAGGTGTTTGAGGTATTTCCTTTGCATAACCATAAAAAAATTAAAATTTGATTTAGTGATAAAGCGTAGTCAAGCCTAATTATATTGTTATATGTGATAGCAAAGAAATCTGAATTTGTTGTAATATGTATTCATGTTAGATCGGTTTCAAATAATAATATGGGCTCCTAGGTAATTTAGAGGGGTGTTTGAGGTATCTCCTTTTCACAACCGTAATAAATTAACAATACTATGTTGTAATAAAGGGTAGTCAAGCTTATTTATTTTGTTATATGTGTAATAGAAAAGAAATCTAAATTTGTTGTAATATGTATTCATGTTAGATCGGTTTCAGATAATAATTTGGGCTCCTAGGTAATTTAGGAAGATTTTTGAGGTATTTCCTTTGCACAGCCTTAAATATTTACAAATTGATGTAGTGATAAAGGATAGTCAAGCCTATTTATATTGTTATATGTGTAATAGCATAGAAATCTAAATTTATTGTAATATGTATTCATGTTAGATCGGTTTCAGATAATAATATGGGCTACTAGGTAATTTAAGCAGGTGTTTGAGGTATCTCCTTTGCACAGCCGTAAAAAGTTTACAATTTGATTAAGTGATAAAGCGATGTCAAGCTTATTTATATTGTTAAATATGTGATAGCAAAGAAATCTAAATTTGTTATAACATGTATTCATGTTAGATCAGTTTCAGATAATAATTTGGGCTCCTATATAATTATGGCATGTAGTTGAGGAATCTGCTTTGCACAATCGTAAAAAATTTACAATTTGATGTAGTGATAAAGCGTTGTCAAGCTTATTTATATTATTATTTATGTAATAACAAAGATAACTAAATTTGTTGTATTTTGTATTCATGTTAGATCGGTTTCAGATAATAATTTTGGCTCCTAAGTAATTAATTCAGGGATTTGAGGTATCTCCTTTGCACAACCGTAAAAAATTTACAATATCATGTAGTAATAAAGCGTAGTCAAGCTTATTTATACTGTTATATGTGTAATAGCAAAGAAATCTAAATTACTTATAATATGAATTCATGTTAGATCGGTTTTAGATAAAAATTTGGGCTCCTAGGTAATTTAGGCAGGAGTTTAAGGTATCTCCTTTGCACATCCGTAAAATTTTAACAATATTATGTTGTAATAAAGCGTAGTCAAGCCCATTTATATTGTTATATGGGGAATGGAAAAGAAATCTACATTTGCTGTAATATGTATTCATGTTAGACCGGTTTCAGATAATAATCTGGGCTCCTAGCTAGTTTAGGAAGGTGTTTGAGATTTCTTATTTTTAAAACTGTACAAAATTTACAATATGATGTAGTGACAGAGCGTAGTCAAGCTTATATATTGTTATATATGTAATAGCAAAGAAATCTAAATTTGTTTTAATATGTGTTCATGTTAGATCAGTTTCAGATAATAATTTGGGCTCCTAGGTAATTTAGGCAGGTGTTTGAGGTATCTTATTTGCACATCCGTAAAAGATTTACAATTTGATGTAGTAATAAAGCGTAGTCATGCTTGTTTATATTGTTTATTGTAATACAAGAAATTCTAAATTTTGTTGTAAATGTATTCTGTTTAGACGCGGTTTCAGATAATAATTTGGGCTTCTATCTAGTTTAGGCAGGTGTTTGAGGTTTCTTGTTTTCAAAACTTTACAAAATTTACAATTTGATGTAGTGACAGAGCGTACTCAAGCTTAAATATATATTGTTATATATGTATTAGCAAAGAAATCCAAATTTGTTTTAAGATGTTTTGATGTTAGGTCAGTTTCAGACAAAAATTTGGGTTAATAGATAATTTAGGCATGTGTTTGAGGTATATCCTTTGCTCAACCGTAAAAAATTTACAGTTTGTTGTAGTGATAAAACGTAGTCTCAAGGTTATTTATATTGTTATATATGTAATAGCAAAGAAATCTAAATTTATTGTAATATGTATTCATTTTAGATCGGTTTCAGATAATAATTTGGGTTCCTAGGTAATTTAGGCCGGTGTTTGAGGTATCTCCTTTGCATAACCGAAAAAAATTATAATTTGATGTAGTAATAAAGCTGTCAAGCTTATTTATATTGTTATTTGTGTAATATCAATTAAATCTAAATTTGTTGTAATATGTATTCATGTTAGATCGGTTTCAGATGATGATTTTGGCTCATAGGTAATTTAGGCAGGTTTTTGAGGTATCTCATTTTCACAACTGTTCAAAATTTACAATTTGATGTAGTGATGAAGCGGAGTCAAGTTTTTTTTATATTGTTATATATGTAATAACAAAGAAATCTAAATTTGTTATAATATGTATACATGTTAGATCAGTTTCAGATAATAATTTGGGCTCATAGTTAATTTAGGCACGTGTTTGATGTATCTCCTTTGCACAACCGTAAAAAATTTCCAATTTGATGTAGTGATAAAATGAAGTCAAGCTTATTTACATTGTTTTATATATGTGATAGCAAAGAAATCTAAATTTGTTATAATATGTTTTCATGTTATATATGTTTCAGATAATAATTTGGGCTCCTAGGTAATTTCGGCATGTAGTTGAGGTATCTACTTTGAATAATCGAAAAAAATTTACAATTTCATGTAGTGATAAAGCGTTGTCAAGCTTATTTATATTGTTATATGTGTAATAGTAAAGAAAACTAAATTTTTTGTAATTTGTATTCATGTTAGATCGGTTTCAGATAATAATTTGGACTCCTAGGTAATTTAGGCAGATGTTTCAGGTATTTCCTTTGGAAATCCGTAATAAATTTACAATATAATGTAGCAATAAAGCGTAGTCAAGATTATTTATAATGTTATATGCGTAATAGCAAAGAAATCTAAATTACTTATAATATGAATTCGTGTTAGATCGGTTTTATGATTAATAATTTTTGGCTCCTAGTTATTTAGGCAGGTGTTTGTATTTGAGATATCTTTGCAAAACCGTAAAAATTTACCAATATGATGTAGTGTTAAAGCATATTCAAGCTTATTTATAATGTTATATGTGTAATAGCAAAGGAATATAAATTTGTTGTATTATGTATTCATGTTAGATCACTTTCAGACAATAATTTGTGCTCAAAGGTAATTTAAGAAGGTTTTTGTGGTATTTCTTTTGCACACCGTAAAAAAAATTTACAAATTGTGATTGTAAGCGTAGTCATATTATTATTTGTTTACATGTGTAGATAGATTTAAATGTATTCTAATATGTATTCATGTTTAGATCGGTTTCAGAAAGTAATTTGGGCTCCTAGTTAAGGAAGATGTTTTGAATGTATCTTCTTTAAACAATCCGTAAAAAATTTAAAATTTTAGCTCTGTAGTTATTAAGCGTAGTCAAGTTTTTTTTTATAATTGTTATTGTGTAGTGCAAATCCAAATTTGTATAGTATTTATTATAATTGGTCTTCATGTTAGTTTTTTTCAGATAATAATTTGGGCTCCTAGGTAATTTTGGAAGGTTTTTTGAGGTATCATCTTACTTGCACAGCCGTAACAAATTATACATTTGTTGTAGATATAAAACAGTAGTACTATTTTATATGATAGTAATATCAAGAATCTGATTCTATATATATAAGTAATATGTATTAATGTTAGAATCGGTTTCAAATAATAATAATAGGCTCCAAAGCAGTTTTGGCGCAGTATGGAGGTATCTCCCTTACAACAACCATAAAATCTTTACAGATTTGATGTGTATAAAAGCGTAGTCAAGCTCTTATATTTTTATATCTGTAGTAGCAAAGAAATCTAAATTTGTTGTAATATGTATTCATGTTAGATCGGTTTTGATAATAATTTGGGCTCCAAGGTAATTTAGGCAGGTGTTTTAGGCATCTACTTTACACAACCGTAAAAAATATACAATTTATTTAAGTGATAAAGCGTGGTCAAGCTTATTTATATTGTTATATGTGTAATAGCAAAAAATCTAAATTTTTGTGATATGTATTCGTGTTAGATCGATTTCAGATAATAATTTTTTCTCCTAGGTAATTTAGGCAGGTGTTTGAGATATCTCCTTTGCACAACTGTAAAAATTTACAATTTGATGTAGTGATAAAGCGTTGTCAAGCTTATTTATATTGTTATATGTGTAATAGGAAAGAAATCTAAATTTATTGTAATATTTATTCATGTTAGATCAGTTTCAGACAATAATTTGGGCTCCTAGGTAAATTAGGCAGGTGTTTGAGGTATCTCAATTTCACAACTATACAAAATTTACAATTTGATTTAGTGATAAAACGGAGTTAAGCTTATTTATATTGTTTTATGTATAACAGCAAAGAAATCTAAATTTGTTGTAATACGTATTCACGTTAGATCGGTTTCAGATAATAATTTGTTCTCCTAGGTAATTTATTCAGGTGTTTGAGGTATCTCCTTTGCATAACCGTAAAAAAATTATAATTTGATGTAGTGATAAAGCGGTCAAGCTTTTTTATATTGTTTTATGTGTAATAGCATATAAATCTAAATTTCTTGTAATATGTATTCATGTTAGTGCAGTTTCAGATAATGATTTTGGCTCCTTGGTAAATTAGGCAGGTTTTTGAGGTATCTCATTTTCACAACTGCACAAAATTTACAATTTGATGTAGTTATAACGCGGACTCAAGCTTATTTATATTGTTATATATGTAATACCAAAGAAATCTAAATTTTTTATAATATGTATACATGTTAGATCAGTTTCAGATAATAATTTGGACTCCTAGTTAATTTAGGCATGTGGTTGATGTAATCTCCTATGCACAGTTTTAAAAGTTTACAATTTGATGTAGTGATAAAGCGAAGTCAAGCTTATTTATATTGTTATATATGTGATAGCAGAGAAATCTAAATTTGTTATAATATGTATTCATGTTAGATCAGTTTCAGATAATAATTTGGGATCCTAGGTAATAGCTGGGTATCTCCTTTGAATATTCGTAAAAAATTTATAATTTCTTGTAGTGATAAAGCTTTGTCAAGCCTTTTTATATTTTAATTTGTGTAATAGTAAAGAAAACTAAATTTGTTGTAATTTGTATTCATGATAGATCGATTTCAGATAATAATTTTGGCTCCTAATTAATTAAGGCAGATGTTTAACCCTTTCGCTGCTGATGACGTATGACATACGTCACAAGAATTGTCTATAGTTTGACTGATGACGTATATGTTACGTCATAAGTCGTATTCGTTCTATATGTATTTCAGTCATGGAGTCTTTGGTTTCTTTACTAAATTTACGTCATCCTACATTTATCTAGTGATATTTGGCAATTTTAAGAGCAGTACGAGGTTATAAATACAGGTCTCACCTTTGATTTTAGTCAGTATGAACCAAGCGCAGAGAGCGGCGAGATGTTACAAAGCTCGGTTTCACTGAAAATTTGGCTTAGTATTCTAGATGCGGGGATGATTTTTTATAATTGTATCACCCATATCCCCCATCCAAATAGCTTTCATCTTTACTCGAGAGCCCCTCAATCTCTTACTTTTCTTCCCTACCCCCTTACCCCCCCAACCTTTGCCTCAATGTATGCAAAATTTCTTATTTCTTTCCTTTGGTATATATATATATATAATATATATATAATATATATATATTATAATATATATATATTAATTAATTATAATTATTTATATATAATATATATAATTTATTATATATATATATATATCGGGACACAAAGAGAGAGAGAGAGAGAGAATTAACAAATATATAAATGATAATGAAAAAGTATTTTGAAGAATTTTTTCAAAAAACTAATGAGTTGTGGCAATTTGATTGTTTATCCGGAATTTAATTTTTGTATAATTATTATATGATATATATAATCATATATTATATATATAATATATATATATATATATTATATATATAAATATATATATATATAGTATATTATTTTAACATATATATATTATATATAATTATATATATATATATATCATATAGGTAAACTAAAGAAGTTACCCCGCATCATATCTCGAAAACTAAGATAGACAAACTGAAAACATTTATGGAATCAGCGTATGAAATTTGTATGGAAATGAAAAAAAAAATTTTAAAATTTTTTTTTATTTTTTTTTTATATCTCCAAACTAAGATAAGAAAACTATAACATATTTAGAATCAGCGTATGAATTTGTATGAAAAAATGGATTTTTTTTAACTAGAAGAATACCCCAGGGTAAACGCAAAGATGGCAAGAGTCGGGTCTCTCGGCACCGGGTGACGACGGGGGGACTTCGTCTTCCCCTCTGTCCCACCGTCGGCTCCGATGCCCCTAGAAAATTCATATGCTGATTCCAAAATGTTTATTGTAAAAAAAAAAATATTTCCATTTTTTTTATGCAAATTTCACACGCTAATTAAATATATTTTAAATAGTTTTCGGGAATAAATGGAAATATTTGAGATATAAAAAAAAAAAAACATTTTCCGTACACCATTGCATACGCTGTTACCATATATGTTATCAGTTTTTCTTGTACCTATCTTATGTTTTTGAGATATGATGCGGGTAACTTCTTTAGTTTGGCCAATATATGATATATATATATATATATATATAATATTATTATATATATATATATATAATATATATATATATATATATATATAATATTATATATATATAATATATATATATATATAGTATATATATATATTATATATATATAGTATATATATATAATATAGTATATATATATATTATATATATATTATATATGTTATAAAGATTATATACGATTTTATTAATTATATTTATATTTATATATTTTGTTATTTTATATATATATATATAATATATATATATATATAATATATTATATATAATTATATATTATATATATATATATATATATATAATATATACGGAAGCAAAATAAATAAATATGTGCGTATTTCTTCCATGTGCGTATTTCTTCCGTCATGAGCGGTACACACGCTGAGTCCGGCCGGCAGTGAAAGGTTAAGGTTATTTTCTTTGCACAATCGTAAAAATGTACAATATGATCTAGTAATAAAGCGTAGTCAAGCTTATTTATACTGTTATATGCGTAAAAGCAAAGAAATCTAAATTACCTATTATATGAAATCATGCTAGATCGGCTTCAGATAATAATTTTGTCTCCTAGGTAATTTAGGCAGGTTTGTGTGGTATATCTTTTGTATCACCGTAAAAAATTTACAACATGATGTAGTTTAAAACATATTTCAATTTATACTGTCTTATGTGTAATAAAAAAGAAATCTAAATTTGTTGTAATATGTATTCATTTTAGATCGGTTTCAGATAATAATTTCTGCTCCTAGTTAATTACGGAAGGTTTTTCAGGTATCTCCTTTGCAAAGCCGTAAAAAATTTACAATTGGTTGTAGATATAAAGCGTAGTCAAGCTTATTTATATTGTTATATGTGTAATAGCAAAGAAATCTAAATTTATTGTTACATGTATTCTTGTTAGATGGGTTTCAGATAATAATTTGGGCTCCTAGTTAATTTATTCAGGTGTTTGAGGTATCTCCTTTGCACATCCGTAAAAGATTTACAATTTATGTAGTAATAAAGCGTAGTTAAACTTATTTATATTGTTATGTGTGTAAATAAACAAAGAAATCTAAATTTGTTGTAATATGTATTCATGTTAGATCGGTTTCAGATAATAAATTGGGCTCCTAGCTAGTTTATACAGGTGTTTGAGGTTTCTCATTGTCACAACTGTACAAAATTTACAATTTGATGTAGCGACAAAGCGTAGTCAGGCTTAAATATATTTAGGCAGGTATTTGAGGTATCTCAATTTCACATCTGTACAAAATTTAAAATTTGATGTAGTGATAAAACGAAGTCAAGCTTTTTTATAATGTTATATATGTAATAGCAAAGAAATCTAAATTTGTTATAATATGTATTCATGTTAGATCAGTTTCAGATAAAAATTTATGATCCTAGGTAATTTAAATATGTGATTGATGTAATTCCTTTGCACAACGGTAAAAAATTCACAATTTGATGTATTAATAAGGCGTATTAAAGCTTACTTATATTTTTATGTGTAATAGCAAAGAAATTTAAATTTGTTGTAATATGTATTCATGTTAGATCGGTTTCTGATAATAATTTCGACTATTAGGTAATTTATTCAGGTGTTTTGTATCTCCTTTTTACAACCGTAAAAAATTTACAATTTGATGTAGTGATTGATAGTCAAGCTTATTTATATTGTTATATGAGTAAAGAAATCTAAATTTGTTGTAAATATGTTTTCATGTTAGGTCGGTTTCAGATAATAATTTGGGCTCCTAGGTAATTTAGGCATGTGTTTGAAGTTTCTCCCTTGCCCATCCGTAAAAAATTTACAATTTGATGTAGTAATAAAGCGTTGTCAAGCCTATTTATTTTGTTAAATGTGTAATAGCAAAGAAATCTAAATTGGTTGTAATATGTATTCGTGTTAGATTGGTTTCAGATACTAATTTGTTCTCCTAGGTAATTTAGGCAGGTTTTAGAGGAATGATGTATTGATTGATAGTCAAGCTAATTTATATTGTCATATGAGTAAAGAAATCTAAATTGTTGCAATAGTGTATTCATGTTAGAATCGTTTCAGATATAAATTGTGCTCCTAGCTAGTTTAGGCAGGTGTTTGAGGTTTCTCATTGTCACAACTGTACAAAATTTACAATTTGATGTAGCGACAAAGCGTAGTCAGGCTTAAATATATTGTTATATATGTAATAGCAAAAAAATCTAAATTTGTTTTAATATGTGTACATGTTAGATCAGTTTCAGACAATAATTTGGGTTAATAGGTAGTTTAGGCATGTGTTTGAGGTATCTCTTTTGCAACCCCATAAAAAATTAACAATTTGATGTAGTGATAAAGCGTAGTCAAGCTTATTTTTTGTGTTATATGTATAATAGCAAAGAAATCTAAATTTCTTAAAATATGAATTCATGTTAGATCGGTTTAGGTAATAATTTGGGCTCCTAGTTAATTTAGGTAGGTGTTTGAGGTATTGCCTTTGCACAACCGTAAAAAATTTACAATATGATATAGTAATGAAGCGTAGTCAAAAATATTTATATTGTTATATGTGAAAAAGCAAAGAAATATAAATTTCATATAATATGTATTCATGTTAGATCGGTTTCAAATAATAATTTGGGCTCTTAGGTAAATTAGGCAGGTGTTTGAGGTATCTCATTTGCACTTCTATAAAAGATTTACAATTTGATGTAGTAATAAAGCGTTGTCAAGCTTATTTATGTTTTTATATGTGTAATAGCAAAGAAATCTAAGTTTCTTATAATATTTATTCATGTTAGATCGGTTTCAGATAATAATATGGGCTTCTAGGTAATTTAGGCAGGTGTTTGAGGTATCTCCTTAGCACAGCCGTAAAAATTTTACAATGTGATGATAGTGATAAAGCTTAAGTCAAGCTATATTATATTATATTTGTAATAAGCAAGAAATCTAAAGTTGTTGTGAATATTTGTTTTAAGATTAGATTGTCGTAGTTTAAATATTTGGACATACTAGTATTAAGGGCAGGTGTTGAGGTATCTTTCTTTTGCACAACGTTAAAAAATATTTACAATATGATATAGTTTTAAAGCGTAGTCAAATGCAGGTTTCTCACTGTAATTGCAAAGAAATCTAAATTTGTTGTAATATGTATTCATATTAGATCGGTTTCAGATAATAATTTGTTCTTCTAGTTAAGTTAGGCAGGCTTTTGAGGTATCTCTTTTGCACAACCGTAAAAAATTTACAATTTGGTATAGTGATAAAGCGTAGTCAAGCTTATTTATATTGTTATATTTGTAATAGCAAAGAAATCTAAATTTGTTGTAATATGTATTCATGTTAGATCGGTTTCAGATATTATTTGGGCTCCTAGGTAATTTATTCAGGTGTTTGTTGAAGTATCTCCTTTTCACAAAGTAAAAAATATTACATTTAAATGTAGTGATGATAGTCAAGCTTAATTTATTATTGTAAGTGTAATAGCAAAGAAATTCAACTTTCTTTTGTAAGTTGTTTCATGTTAGATCGGTTTCAGATAATAATTTGGGCTCCAAGGTAATTTAGGCAGGTGTTTGAAGTTTTTTTTTCCAATACGTAAAAAAATTACAATTTGATGTAGTAATAAAGCGTAGTCAAGCTTATTTATATTGTTATATGTGTAATTGCATAGAAATCTAAATTTGTTGTAATAAGTATTCAAGTTAGATCGGTTTCAGATAGTAATTTGGGCTCCTAGGTAATTTAGGAAGGTTTTTGAGGTATCTCATTTTCACAACTGTACAAAATTTACAAATTGATTTAATGTAGTGATTGATAGTCAAGCTTATTTATATTGTTATATGTGTAATAGCAAAGAAATCTAAATTTGTTATAATATGTATTCATTTTAGATCAGTTTCAGATAATAATATAGGCTCCTAGGTAATTTAGGCATGTATTTTATGTATGTCCTTTGCACAGCCGTAAAAAAAGTACAATTTGATGTAGTGATAAAGCGTAGTAAAGCTTATTTATATTGTTATATGTGTAATTGCATAGAAATCTAAATTTGTTGTAATAAGTATTCAAGTTAGATCGGTTTCAGATAATAATTTGGGCTCCTAGGTAATTTAGGCAGGTGTTAGAGGTATCTCCTTTGCATGATGGTAAAAAGTTTAAAAATTGATGTAGTGATTAAACTTAGTCAAGCTTATTTATATTGTTATATGTGTAATAGCAAATAAATCTAAATTTCTTATAACATGTATTCTAGTAAGATCGGTTTCATTTAAAAATTTGGGCTCCTATGTAATTTAGGCAGGTGTTTGAGGTATCTTCTTTGCACAACCGTAAAAAATTTGCAATATGATGTAGTATCAAAGCGTAATCAAGCATATTTATATTGTTATATGTGTGATAGCAAAAAAAATCTAAATTTCTTATAATATGTATTCATGTAAGATCGGTATCAGATATTAATTTGGCTCCTAGGTAATTTAGGCAGGTGTTTGAGGTATCTCCTTTGCTTAACCGTAAAAAATCTGGTAAAGTGATAAAGCGAAGTCAAGCTTATTTATATTGTTATATTTGTAATAGCAAATATATCTAAATTTGTTGTAATATGTATTCATGTTAGATCGGTTTCAGATAATAAGTTGGGCTCCTAGTTAATTTAGACAGGTTTTGAAGGTATCTCTTTTTCACCACTGTACAAAATTTACAATTTGATGTAGTGATAAAGCGTAGTCATGCTTATATATATATTGTTATATATGTAATAGCAAAGAAATCTAATTTTGTTATAATATGTGTGTTCATGTTAGATCAGTTTCAGATAATAATTTAAGCTCCTAGGTAATTTAGGCATGTAATTGAGGTATCTTCTTTGCACAACTGTAAAAATTTACAACTTGATGTAGTAATAATGCGTATTCAAGCTTATTTATATTGTTATAAGTGTAAATCAAAGAAATCTAAATTTCTTATAATATGTATTCATCTTAGATCGGTTTCAAATAATAATTTGGGCTCCTAGGTAATTTAGGCAGGTGTTTGAGGTATCTCATTTTCACAGCTGTACAAAATTTAAAATTTGATGTAGGGATAAAACTGAGTCAAGCTTTTTTATAATGTTATATATGTAATAGCAAAGAAATCTAAATTTATTATAATATTTTCATGTTAGATCAGATTCAGATAAAAATTTATGCTCCTAGGTAAATTAAAATATTGTGTTTTGAGCGTATTCCTTTGCACAACCGTAAAAATAATTTACAATTTCATGTAGTAATAAAGCGTTGTCAAGCCTATTTATATTGTTATATGTGTAATAGCAAAGAAATCTCAATTTTTGTGATATGTATTCCTGATAGATCGTTTTCATATAATAATTTGTTCTCCTAGGTAATTTATACAGGTGTTTGAAGTATCTCCTTTGCTCAACTGTTAAAAAATTATAATTTGATGTAGTGATAAAGCGTTGTCAAGCTTATTTAAATTGTTATATGTGTAATAGCAAAGAAATTTAAATTTGTTGTAATAATTATTCATGTTAGATCAGTTTCAGACAATAATTTGGGCTCCTAGGTAATTTAGGCAGTTGTTTGAGGTATCTCAATTTCACAAGTGTATAAAATTTAAAATTTGATGTAGTGATAAAACGAAGTCAAGCTTTTTTACAATGTTATATATGTAATAGCAAAGAAATCTAAATTTGTTATAACATGTATTCATGTTAGATCAGTTTCAGATAAAAATTTATGCTAATAGGTAATTTATATATGTGATTGAGGTAATTCCTTTGCACAACCGCAAAAAATTTACAATTTGAAGTAGTAATAAAGCGTATTTAAGCTTATTTATACTGTTATATGTGTAATAGCAAAGAAATTTCAATTTGTTGTAACATGTATTCATATTAGATCTTTTTCAGATAATAATTTGGGCTCCTAGTTAATTTATGCAGGTGTTTTAGGTATCTCCTTTTCACAACCGTAAAAAATTTACAATTTGATGTAGTGATTGATAGTCAAGATTATTTATATTGTTATATGAGTAAAGAAATCTAAATTTGTTGTAAATATGTTTTCATGTTAGGTCTGTTTCAGATAATAATTTGGGCTCCTAGTTAATTTAGGTAGGTGTTTGAAGTTTCTCCTTTACCTATCCGTAAAAAATTTACAATTTGATGTAGTAATAAAGCGTAGTCAAGCTTATTTATATTGTTATATGTGTAATAACAAAGAAATCTAAATTTGTTGTAATATGTATTTATGTTAGATCGGTTTTAGATTAACTAATTTGGGCTCACAGGATAATATTAGGGCAGGTTTTTAGAGGAATCTCCTTTGCACATCCTTCAAAACATTTACAATTTTATGTAGTGAAAAGCTGTTGTCAGCTTATTATATTGTTATATGTTTTTAATATAGCAAAAGAATTCTAAATTTCTTATAATATGTATTCATGTTAGATCGGTTTCAGATAATAATTTGGGCTTCTAGGTAATTAAGGCAGGTGTTTGAGGTATCTCTTTGCACAACCATAAAAAATTTTAACATTTGATGTAGTGATAAGCGTTGTCAAGCTAATTTATATTGTTAAATGTGTATAGCAAAGGGAAACTCTAAAATTTGTTGTTTATATGTATAACTGGTTAGATCGGTTTCAGTTAATAATTTTGGACATCTAATTAATTAAGGCAGGTATATATGTGTAATTGCAAAGAAATTTCTAAATTTGTTGAATATGTGCTTCATGTTGATGGTTTCAGATAATAATTTGGTATCTCCTAGTTAAGTTAGGCAGTTTTTTGAGGTATATCTCTTTTGCACAATTGTTAAAAAATTTACAATTTGGTATAGTAATAAAGCGTAGTCAAAATTATTTAATATTTTCTTATATTGTGTAATAGCAAAGAAATCTAAATTTTGTTATATAATATGTATTCAATGTTAGATCGGTTTCACATAATAATTTGCTCTCATAGTTAATTTAATGTGGTGTTTGAGGTATCTCATTTGCATTTAACCTGTAAAGTTTAAAAATTTGATGTACGTGATTAAAACGGAGTCAAGCTTATTTTATATTTTTGTATATGTAATAGCAAAGAATCTAAATTTGTTATATAAAATGTATTCAATTAAGATCAGTCTCAGATAAAATTTGTGCTCCTAGTTAATTTAGGCGGGTGTTATTTGAGGTATTTCCTTTTGCACAACTAGAAAAAATTTTCATATGGATGTAGTAATAGCGAAGTCAAGATTATTTATATTGTTATTTTGTATTGGCAATTGAAATCATAAATTTCTTATAATATGTACTTATGTTAGATCGGGTTCTTAAACAAAATTTGAGCTCCTACGTAAGTTAGGTTAGGTGTGTTTGAAGCTTTCTCCTTTTGCGTTAACCGTAAAAAATTTGGTAAAATGTATAAGGCGAAGTCAAGCTTATTTATATTGTTATATTTGTAATAGCAAAGAAATCTAAATTTTTTGTAATATGTATTTGATGTTAGATCGCGGTTTTCAGATTAATATTTTGGGCTTTCTAGGTAATTTAGCAGTGTTTTAGGACTCCTTTTCACCAATCTTAAAAAAATTTACAAATATGATGTAGTGTTAAGCATATTCAAGCTTATTTATACTGTTTATATGTGTAATAAGCAAAGAAATCTAAAATTTATTGTAAATATGTGTTTCAATGTTAGATCGGTTTTCAAAATAATAATTTGGGCTCCTAGGTAATTTAGGGCAGGTCTTTGAGGTATCTCCTTTTCACAACCTTAAAAAATTTACAATTTGATGTAGTAATAAAGCGTAGTTAAGTTTTTTATATTGTTATATGTGTAGTAGCAAAGAAATCCAAATTTGTTGTAATATGTATTCATGTTAGATCGGTTTCAGATAATAATTTGTTCTCCTAGGTAATTTAGGCAGGTGTTTGAGGTATCTCCTTTGCACAACCGTAAAAAATTTTCAATTTGATATGGTAATGAAGCGTAGTCAAAAATATTTATATTTTATAGTGTGAAAAAGAAAGAAATCTAAATTTCATATAATATGTATTTCATGTTAGATCGGTTTCAAATAATTAAGTTTTGGAAATTTGTCCTGCAAATTTTGAGTATCGTTCTTTGGAGCACATCCCTAAATAATTTACAATTTGAATGTAGTATTAAAGGGTTACACAAGCTATTTTATATATTACGGATATATGATGTATAGCAAAAAAGAAATCTAAAAAATCCATGACTAAAATAATTTAATTTGAAGCATATGTGAGGTTTTATATCCTACATTTAAATACGGTACTAAAATAAAATATAAAATAGAAGAGACATAAGTGGAAGTATATAATAGTTTTTATATCCTAAAATAAACCCAAAATAGAAGAGAGATATATATGTGGAAGTATATAATAGTTTTTAATAAGCTCATTACATTTTATTTTAAATTTAGTTTATTAAATTTTTGCAATATAGGTATAACTAATAGCAAATGAGCATTTATGCTCTCTCCGAACAGATTCATAAATTTTCCTGTTTTTATTATCTGGATAACAAAAACTTCTTAATATTGATACTTTCCTCAATCGAACACGTACTTTGACTCGTACAACCATACTTTAAAATTATATATTGCGCAGAAATGCAAATTTTTCTATTTATTAGCGATCGGTTTGGAAATTCCGCTCGCTAAATTCGGAACACTTATACAGTCTACATATTCTAGTAAACAATAATTTGGTGTTGCTGTCCTGCTTGAGTTATTTTATTTGCGATGTTATGTCTAATAATAGATAAAATAGATCAGTGGTAGCATATTTCATTATTTTTTTTTTTTTTAATTTTTGGTACAAAGAGTAAATTGTGTTTTCTATTTTGTGTCTTAGACTATTCAAGTATCGTTGACTATCTAAAAGACTGAATTGTCATATTAAAAAAATATTTAGAAAAACAGCACTAATTAGAATAGGAGCCTAGTTAATATGCTGCAATTATTAATTTTGAAGTGTCAGTTCAAGTTTTAAGTAGCTTATAGCTTATGATAATACGATTAACCTCGTTACTTAAAGTATATTTTTCTAGGCTATAAAATTTCAGTTCATTTTTTTAATTGGGATAATCCTTTTCATACCAACCCAAAACTTCTCTCTACAGCTGATTGGCCAAGAATTAGATACCTATGCA
>JABUQX010083502.1:12500-22273 GCA_015478945.1 Trachelipus rathkii | reverse complement strand
CGGTGTAGCTACCGTTTCAGTTAGGCGTTTGGGTGTTGCCGTTTCGCATTTATCGTGAAACGCTCGCGTTTTTCGTGCGCCGCTTCAATGAACGTGGAGTACGCTTTACAAGGTCTACCATCGGCCCCCTCTCTTTTCAGGGAGCATCGGGTTGCGATTTCATTTTTCCAAGCGTATGGAATTGGACACTCACAGATGAGTCGAGGTTCACACTACATATACCAGATGGACGTCAGGAAATTTGGAGACGTGCAGGTGAGCACTTTTCTGCTTGCAATACCTTGCATTCGTTTGGGTGCTCGCACGGCATTGCATATCGTGAGCAGAGGAACGGTAACGGCTAAAAGGGATGCGGAACTCCAAGAGTGTATAGTGCCTTTCGCGTCCTTCATTGGCGTCCATTTTTTGCTACTCCATGACAACGCCACACAGCACACAGCACACAGCACATAGCACACAGCACACAGCACACTACACAGGTCGTCCAACGGTACCCACAACAGGAGGCATCAGACTCCTGGCCATTTCTGCGAGGACGGACATGAATCCCATTGAACATGTTTTGGGATCTGTTGGGTAGGCATGTTCGAGCCCGTGAACATGCTCAGTCCACACTCAGGGAACTTGCAAACGCTTTGAGAACATCCCGCATGAGGCGATCTCCAAGATCATTTCATCAATGCCGAATGGCTTGGAGGAAGTTGGAAGGGCCAAAGGGGGTACAACCCATTATTAGACCCCTTTATGCTGCATTTCGTAATTTGTAGAAGACATATTGTTTGTTGATTAATAAATCATCCTTATCCATACATTTTTGTTTTCTTTATTATGTCATTTAATTCCCTACACACTGTCGTTACATAAGGTTTATACATTTATAACCCTGTGCAACACTCCTGAGTTAGGTATGAACCAAATAAAACCAAACTCTAGCCCTACATTTCCCAATATGAAAGTGTTTAAATTACATTTGCGGGTGATGCATTAAATTTGCCCGCGAGTTTATAGTTTATATATATATATATATATATATATATATATATATATATATATATATATATATATATATATATATATATATATATATATATATATATATATATATATATATATATATATATATATATATCGCATTCACTTGATACAAGATCATACACTCGCAAGTGATCGTGAGGCTACTTCTTTGGCGTACCCCCAAGTATCAATCTGCGTACCCCCCGGGGTACGCGTACCCCACTTTGGAGACCACTGATGTAGATGACAAACTCTCGTTTTCAAAAACGTCATCTGGACTGCTACCTCCAGCCAAATCCATTACTTCGTTAGGCTCTTGAGATGTATTTGCTTGAACCTCATTTCTGACAGCCACGATTAGCATTTCCTGATACTCTTTCCTATTTTCCTCGGTATTATATTCGGGGTTTATGGCGAGCCATTTGATTTTGTGGTTAGGATTAGAAATAGATGCCAGAACTGCGGTGTTGGCCGATATATGCAAACTAAGAAACTCCCGAAATCTATTCTCGAAACCTGAAGCTAATGCTGTAAGAAAAGGATGAACATGTATAAGTAGAAACGTATTTAAGCGATTAAATTTTTTTTCAATCACTAGCAAAGCTGGAAGCAAAGTTCCATAAAAACAGCTTTTATCACCCTGTAGCCTATCTAATGCAACAGCAATTGGTTGAAATACTAAAATGTTCTCTTCAATAAATTCAATTTCAATGTCTTTGAAACATGAGAGTGGCTGGATAAAAAATGGAAAAGCAAAAGTTGAAAGACTTGGAACTTACTGGTCATTAAAGAAGCCAATCCCTTTTTTCCTCAAATTAAAAACCTGTCTGTTAATTGAATTGGTGCTACCGTGTTTAACAAGTACCATTGAAAGGTCTTTTAGCACTCTTTGAAGAGTAAATACTTGGCTAAGAAACACAATAAACGAAGACAGGCTTAATGGACTATGTAAGTTGAGTATTTATATAATATTAGTAAGTAAAAATGAACGAATTAGAAACCAATGTAATTGCGGAATTCGCTGAAAATCCAAGGCGTCTAATGCTAGTTTAGATTTAATATTAGTTACCACTCAGGACTCAATACTCGCCAACCCCACAAATATTATTTTACGTCTCTCAAATAGATATTTTTTCCCCTCACCTCGTGAGACACATAAATTTTTTTAATTAAAGCTGTTGGAGATTTGTCATTTTATTTATTTTATAACCGAAATAATTTTTTTATATTATTATATTTTTATTGGCCTTTGAAAGGAAATAATCTGGAGTTTAACCAACCCCCGCCGTCTATTGATCAGTGTGAGCAGGGACATAAATCACTCAACCTTTGCTAGCTCCTAAGTCAAATCCTGCGTACACACACCTAGACACATACACACACACACACACACACACACACACACACACACACACATATATATATATATATATATATATATATATATATATATATATATATATATATATATATATATATATATATATATATATATATATATATATATATATATATATATATATATATATATATATATATATATATATATATATATATATATATCACTCAACCTTTGCTCCCCCTAAATGAAATCCTGCCTACGCCCATATATATATATATATATATATATATAATATATATATATATATATATATATATATATAATATATATATATATATATATATATATATATATATATATATATATATGTTACATATAAGTTAATAATAATAATAATAATAATATATAAATATATATAGATACATATCTACATATATATATATATATATAATATTCTAACAATATCTTTATATATATATATATATATATATATATATATATATATATATATATATATATATATATATATATATTACAATTACAACCGCTCCCAGGAAGGATCAAGATCCTGTCAGCGGGGCCAGCACTCTTCTGAATCTTCCTCTATCTTCCGAAACTCCATCTTCCCTCAGCTCCTGCATCGACGGCAATCCGTGTCTTCTCAATGAGTCCTCCACTGAGCTTTCCCATCTCTTTCTAGGTCGATCTTCCTCTTGGTCTCGTATCCTCCGGTCTCTACTCCCATCTCTTTTTGGCTACTCTCCTTTCTTGCATCCTCTCCAGGTGTCCCCACCACCTCAATCTAGCTGCATCCATCTTATTCAATATAGCCTTCACTCCAACCTCCTCCCTTATTCTTTCGTTTCTCTGTCTGTCTCTTCTAGTCTTTTCCATTATCTCTCTCAAAACGTACATCTTCGCCGACTGTATTCTACTATCCTCTCTTGTTGTCGTACTCCATGTCTCTGCTCCATATAGTAAAATCGGTGTTAACACACCTTCAAAGATCAACCTTTTCACCTCCACACTCATTTGTCTATCTTCCAGTATGGGATGCACTGCTCTTACTGCTCCCCCATATTGAGCTATCCTACTTGTTATCTCTTCTACATTTCCTCCCTCTCTTCCAAACACCCCACCCAAATATTTACATTTCTCCACCGTCTTTATCTCAGTCCCCTCCACCTCTATTCTCAACTCTCTTCCTCCTTCTTCTCTACTGACCACCATGATCTCCGTCTTTTCTGCATTTATAGTCAAGCCGGCCTCTCTCAGTCTGTTGGTAAAACATATAAGTACCTCTCTCAACCTGTCTCCCCCTTCGCTCCAGCACGCCAAGTCATCCGCATATGCCAAAATATCACCGTCCAAATCTCCGATTTCTTCTCTCACTTTCTTTATCACTATATCGAGGTACGATGCAAACAAAATTGGTGACAACACGCTTCCTTGTTTAACCCCTGTTCTCACCTCGAACCATTTCTTATTCTCATTTTCTGTTCTTACATTACATTTGCTATTCCTGTACAAACTCTCCAGAGCTCCTCTCAATCTCAACCATGCATATTCTTCTCCTGTCAGCACTCCCCAAAGTCCTCTCTAGGCAACCTGAATTGAAAGCTTTTCTTCAGATCTATGAATGCTATATATTTGCTCGTTTGTTGAATTCCCATTACCTTTTCCAACGTAATTATCAGAGCAAACAAGAGATCGTGCTTCTGTTATTTCTATATCCGTGCTGCTCTTTCCCCCAGTCTGGGTTCTACTACTTTTCTCACCTTTTTTCTAAAATTCTCTCATAGGTTTTTGCAATGTGCTCGAACAAGGAAATTCCTCTTAGCTTTTTGCAGTCTTTTTATTCTCCTATTTCCCTATATATTGGAACTCTAATTGACTTTCCCCATCCTTCTGGTGCTTCACTCTCGTTCCAACACCTATTAAACAGTTTAAAAATTTCTTCTTTCATTTTATCTCCTCCCCTTTTTATAGATATATGGGTATCATCTTCACCGGTGCCTTACCGTTCTTATCGCTTTCAGAGCCACCCTCTAATTCTTTCAGTAGTTTTCTCCTTCCCATCCCTCTCTTCCTCTCATCCACCATTCTTCTCCCTACTCCTCCCCCTGTTTCATTCACATTAGCAGTCACTGAAGTCTCCAACCATCTTCACTGTTGTGTCTATTGGATTTCACCAAAAATCTCTCCCTTATTATACTTGATGTTGGCCACACTTTCCTCTTTGATCCTCTATTTGTTTTTTGCCAGTCTAAAAATCTTCTTTCTTTCTGCCTCCAATCTTCCATCATTTCTTCCGCCTCTCTCTTTTCAGCCTCTTCTTTTACTATTTTTCAGCCACCTTTTTATCAAATATCGTTTTCCTCTTTATTGCTTCCTTCACTTCTTCAGTCCATCACTTTGTGTGTCTTTTCTTCGTTCCTCCTCATTTTCCTAGATTTTCCTCTGCTTTCCTTCTTATCGTTTCATGTATCTCCTCCATCTTTCCTACTCCTTCTAATTTCTAAGTCTTCGTTTATTTTTCTAATATATTCCCTTTTCTTGTCACATTCCTTCAGTGATTCCACTTTAATCATTTCTCTTTTCCTTATTCTGCAGCTTTTCTGCCTTCACCACCAGGTCCGTCATCAACAATATATGATACGAAACCATTGTTACTTCAGGTATTACTTTAACATTCCTTATTATCCTACTATCAGACGATATTATTTAGTCTATAATAGATCTCTGATCGAATTCTCCTGTGATATTATTCCATCTATACCTTGCGAACCTATGTGAGTCCCTTCGTTGAAAAAAATCATTCATGATCTTCAATCCCTTCCTCAGACAGAAATCTATCAGCATCTCTCCTTCAATATTCCTTACCTCCTCTCCATACTGTCCTACCATTGTCTCCACACCCGTCTCTTCTCCTTCCCACTCGTGCATTGAAATCTCCAATCAGAAACAGTACATCCTCTTCTCTTCTTCCGTCTTCTACATTTTCCTCCAACATTTCCATGAACTTTCTTTTTTCCTCTTCCGAGTGTCCCTGTTGCGGTGAATATACCTGATAGAAGTGGTACCTCTTTGCCTTGATTTTAAAAGTGCATCTTATAAGTCTTTCGTGTAAAACTTCTATAGTCTGTATGAACGGGGACATCTTCGGCCCTATTATGAAGCCTATTTCACGCTTTCTGATTCCCTCCTCTATCCCTTTATATATCAATACTTATCCTCCTCCCATATCTCTTCCTCTCTCTTCTCCTCTCATTCGTATTTCTGCCATTCCCATCACGTCGATCCTCCTCTCCCTCATCATCTCCAGGATCTCTTCCTCCTTTCCACCATTTGCGTAGCGCTGTAATTTTCGATTTTTCAAATTCCTGTGTCTATAATCGTTTTCGGGGTCTGTTGCCTAAGGGTCTGTCTACTACCGAGGCTGGTCCTTGAGTATATATATATATATATATATATATATATATATATAAATAATATATATATATATATATATTATATATTATATATTATATTATATATATATATATATATATATATATATATATATATAGATATATATATATATATATGATAAATATTTAAAATTCTTGCAAAACTAAAATTCAAAAAAATAAAAATTAAAAAAATTTTAAACACGAGTAGAGTTCCAAGCGTGAGTGGATGTGAATCGAGTAACAGAGCTACGGAAAAACCCTTTACAATTTTCAAAAAGGGGTAGCGTTTACCGTTTACATCGTTACATGTTAAAATCCGTTTGAAGCGGTTACCGTTACCTCGTACAATTGTAACGCCGTACGTAACGCCGTTACATGTAACGCGTTACTGCTCTTATATAATAAATATAAAGTATTAGAAATATATAAACACACATATAGAAATATAATTATATATTTACTGTTTAAATATATATATATATAATTATATATATATATATATATATAATATATATATGGGAGGAAAGTTAGCGCTTCCCGAAGAGATGAGATTACCCACCATTGGGCATATATGTACGGAGTCTTAGAATACATTTCATGGCACTCCAGTGCCCAATTGTTCTTTCCTTTTGAGCTCATATCCACATTTTTCTTACATTGGAGCAAGCTCTTAATTATCACACACAATAAAAAATACAATTACAGACAACACTTACCTTTTAAAAAGAAAATAAAAAAATGTGAAAAAATGGCGCACGCGATTAAGTCTTGAAACCCTTAAGGTTGGCTTCAAAAAATAACCCCTTATCTACCCTACTCTTCATCACCATTAAAGGGCCACATTGAGCAGCTTCCGGTGATTGAAGTTTGGTGCGTGTTCACGAAATTGGCATGCCTTTTTGATGTACGTCTCATTTCTTCATAAATTGTGTAACCTTCTTCGGTTTTAAATCTAATCTTTAATTTTGTTTGACATCAATCACCTCTTCTCTCTAAATCTCATCTCTTAATTCTTAAGCAGAAACTTAATGTTTTCTTGAGCGTTCTGACTCAAAACCCTTCTACTCGTTGACTCCTTTAATTTTCTCTTTCAATATTTCAGCCGAAGGCAGCAGTTGTGTCAATGTTTACAATGCTGTTGTTTGTTCCCGTTCTTTGGAACTCTTAACCGAAACTTAGGGGTTCGAGCCTTTCCTGACTTAAACTCTACTGGGTTGACTTTTTACTATCTTTTACTTCAATTTTCAGCCAAAGCCGTTGTTGTTCCAATTGTGCAAAGATGTTTAGCTCCCGTGTCAGTTGATTTGGATAGTTTTCCAAATATTCGTAGCTAATGGCTCAAGCTAGGCCTGTCAATCTCCACTAATCTTCATCCTGTTCTGTATATCTGTCTCCTAACTCAACTGACTATGTCTAAACTCTCGACTACTTAGGCTCCAAATTAGAACACATCTTCTCTTCACATTTCTCTGAATGCCATCATTTCATCGTGATTTAACGTTCACCTCGGCCAATTGCTTTCCTCTAAATCTCAAGATACAATTTGGTGAACTTGTACCCACTTTCAATTACCCATAATACCTCGAGGAGTTAGTGAGCTCCCTACGTTATCTCTGACATTTTGAGATGATTGTCCAACTTCTAGACGCTTTTCCTAAATCTCTAATCCTTATTTCGTTATCTTGCTAAATTCTTCTCCTCTCTTGGGTTCCTCCGATCACTCTCAAATCTTTTTTTCTTTCGTATCTCTCCACTCTTTTGCAGGAAAAGATTCCCACCTCACCTGCGAGGAAAACGTTTTTGACACTGCGAGCTATAAAATAGTAGACAGCTTCTTTGATTTAACATGGAATGGCTACAGCTTCCGCGGAAAGGGTCCCTCGGAGTGTGCAAAGTGCGAACTAATTCTTTCTGGCATGGAGTCGTGCACCCTATGATCTTTACCTTAAACTAAACCTAGAAAACCTTGGTTTAGCTCTGCTTGTTCTAGTGCTATTAGCCACAGGGACGCTGCCTTTAGGAATTACTCTCATCTTCAAATAACAGAAACCTTTGCAACTTATGTTTCATCCCAAAATCGTGAAAAATTTATTCTCATGACACCTAAAAAATTCTTTTCTCAGTAGCAAATGCAATAATCTTACTGGCTCCTCTTCCTCACGTCCTTTCTGACATTTTTCAAAAATATCTTAACTCTTAGATTTGCTTCTTTCTCTTGCCCTCCTTTAGTATCGACAGCACAAATGCCATTTAACCTTATACTAAAGTTGAACTCTTTGCTCAAACATTTACTTCTAATTCCACCTTAAACAATTCCAGTGCTATTCTTTCTTCTCTACCCTCCTTCCAACATATTTATGCTAATATTGTAAATTTCTTTTAAAGGTTGTATTTCTGATTATTATATATTATATATATATATATATAATTATATATATATATATATTATATATATATATATATATATATATAATATATATATATATTATATAATATCAGGGGCGTACCTTGAAGATTATAATTGGGTAGCATGTATATATATATATATATATATATATATATATATATATTATATATATATATTTATATATAATATATAGATATATATATATAATATATAATAATTATATATATATATATATATATATATAATATATATATATATAATAATATATTATTGGGCGTCGCCCAGCTTCCAAGCCATCATATTCTCTTACAATTGTAGAGCTTATATATATATATATATATATATATATAATATATATATATAGATATATATAATTATATATATAATATATAATATATTATATATATATTATATATATATATATATATATATATATATATATATATATATATATATGAAAGAAAGAAGACAAACATTTGTTTGGATAATTAAATGATTAATATTTTAAAAATTTATTTTATTAAAACAATAGAATACAAATACAATATGCAATGATGGAAAATTCACAATATAGAACAGTGCAAAATTGATATTAGTAAAAAAAGTTAATTTCCTTGGCTCAACGCAATTGTATTTTCAACTACTGTTTTAATAAATAATCATAAAGTTGTCAAAAAACAAATTTTCTGTGTAAACTCATCATAGCCAGTCCGTTTAAACGCTTGTCGTCTTCCAATAGTACTCGCAGTCAATCTTAATCCTTCGCAGATACTGAAGAGTGTTCTACTGGTACTGGGTGGCATGGCTGGGCGAGTTAGTAGTCATCAAAGCCTTTTTTCGTCGACGGAAAGAAAGGTTCAGTTTCCTTTAAGACTTGGGTGATAGCAAGATTTTTAGTTCTTCACTACTCAGTTTCTTGTCCTTCCAAATTTTGTACCAAAGTTCTGGCTCTTCTTCTATGCCTTCTAAGTGGTAAAAACTATAAAATGAAGTTGTCTTTTCTTTAACTCATCGATTGTTATGAATAGCATGTGGAAAGGATTAGATGTCAATGCATAAGCAGGTGTATTTTCAGAAGAAAACCGTAATTCCAAAGAAGAGTTATAGAATCCAGAACGGAGGTTATTAAGGATCTTCTCCAGAACTTCGTGGGATTTTGTTGCTGGATGGTTGCGGTGCTGCTGCCTGCCAAATATCCGTGGTATAATATTCAGATCAAGTCCAGTTGCCTCAAGCGATTTGATTAGCTTCTTTTACACTTCATCGGTGATTTTTTCTCCATCTTTCGATGGTTCCTAACCATTTCCACAATATGTTGCATTGTGCTGCGAGGTTTTGACGATATCAACTTGGAATGGAGAGCATTTACAACTGGCTCTAACATCACAGAGTACGTCGCGATCAATATCATAGCCATGATGAATGACGACTTCATATGCCGCTGAATGCAACTGAAGAGCGCTTTTTCTTGTGGCGGTATTACCTTCAATGAATAGGATTCTAATGCTTGCATCATTGCGTACAAAGTGCTCCTTAAACACTCTGATGCACTTTTGTT
>JABUQX010083502.1:0-5000 GCA_015478945.1 Trachelipus rathkii | reverse complement strand
CAATACTTATTATATTAATAACCTCGTGACATGAATATGAGCAATGTAACAGTCGCCATTCGGTTTACAATTAAATATAAAGACAATCGTTGGGGGAATAACGAAACGCCTCGCACAAAATGGTTCTTTATATAACAAACCAACGAATGATAGCTTAAGACATAAGACTCAAGGTTTTCACTTAATAAAGCTAACATAGCATCATATGGACTAGAAATAATGTACAACGGACGAATCTATGCACACTTAAACATGAATAAACTTTAGCATTAACAAAGGTCCACATTAACACCTGCTAAAAGAACTAACACTGATACAAACGTAAACCTATTCATGCTTTTCCACAAACCATATCTCTAGCATATTAACGTTAATTTTACTTTGACACAGTAATATTTAACAAGAGAATTATATAAACCTTGTTTTAATTATCATACAGACCTAACGAATAACTGTAAACATAGCAGAAGCTTTTATTCAAACATACACAAAAATAAAGTTCTTTCATATACTAACCATCGAGTATAAGCTACGTAACAACGTTTTACATTAATAAAGCTAACATAAACAAACCTGAACTAAGAAATAATATACAACGACAAACCAACACACCATAGCGTACGAATAAACCCACTAAACATTAAGCAAACTTCCGCCTTAACGACAGTAAGTACATAAACACTTCGGTCCAAAACGTAACTATTCAGCACTTTTCATCTGCATATCTCTGACATATCATGTTAATTTTACATAACATCGTTAATATTTAACAAAGTTTAGCATAAACCTGTCTAATCATCCACACTGACAAAGAATATAATGCTGACGCAACAAATGTTTTACATCAACTTCGTAACCTTAAACAAAAAATCATAACCTCGTGCTAAATATCATAATCCCCAGCGAATAATCGCAAACATAACAAAGTTTTAACCAAACATAACAAAAAAATAACAATTTTATCCTAACATAACATAAAAATAACTTCTGAATAAAATATCACAGTAAAAACGTAATAATTTACGGATTTTAAAGCAGATAAAATCAGTAAAGCAGTAAATTAGTAACCACCCATCCCTGCAGTCCCTACCCGTCCCCCCGCCGTGATCTATTGAGGCTATTGACTTCAAGTCATATTTCAAGTTATCATTGTTGGACAAACGATAACATAAAAATATGGTTCTTTATATACTAACCTACGAATATAGGCTAAACAACAAAGTTTTAGCATCAATAAAGTTAACAAATCAACCTGAACTTAGAATATAATGTACAAATGCAAAACTAACATACCTCGCGTTATGAATAATGCAGCTAACATCCTGAAAGAATTTCTCTACTGATCACTAAAAGTAGCTAACAGGTCATACAATACTCGAAATGTTCCCACTTTTCGAGCATATTAGCAAGCAGGTAAAGCCGTATTTATCTAACAAAATCCCCTTAACAAAGTGACCAATCATCAAAGATGCCACCATCTTGAACTATGATTGACACTATCTTCATCAAAGTGTCACTCGTTCGAGTAACATCATAAACTATGAATAAATGTAGACATTATCAAAGTTCTAGGGCAAACCTAACATTATCCAACAAAAGTAACCTAAGCTCACGTTTCTAACACATATTCGTCAGTTTAACACAGTAATATCTTACAAAAACTTCATCATTTCTCTAACAAATTAGTGTTATTTTCACATTGTCATAGTAATATGTAACATAAAGTACTTAACTTACGAATAAACAGTTTTCATTAACCAAGATTATCTAAAGCAACACATTACCTTCCGAGAGAAAAACCCAGGGGGATGCGCCCCTGAAAGGGTGTGAATCATTTGCGAGGGGTCACCCCGAAGGGGTGTAGGCGGGCTTTACCCCTCCGAAGTAATGTGTTGCTTTAGATACTCTGGGTTAATGAAAACTGTTTCGTAAGTTAGGTACGTAATGTTAAATATTACTATGACAATGTGAAATAACACTGATTTGTTAGAGAAATTATGAGTTTTTGTAAGATATTTACTGGGGTAACTGAGGATGATGTGTTAGAAAAACGCGAAAAGGCGTTAAGTTTTTGTTGAATAATGTTAGATCAGACAGAGAATCGATCAGAATGTCTACGTTTATTCATAGGCCAAATGATGTTATACTCAACGAGTGACACTTTGATTAAGATAGTGTCAATTCATAGTTCAAGAGATGGTGGCATCTTTGATAGATTGGTCACTTTGTTAAGGGATTTGTTAATAATACGGCTTTACCTGTTGCTAATATGCTCGAAAAGTGGGAACATATCGAGTATTGTATGCCCAGTTAGCCAGATTGCCTTCATCGGTAGTGAAATCAGCCGGATGTTAGCCGATTATTCATACGCGAGGTATGTTAGTTTTGCATTTGTACATTATTTCCTAGTCGCTGTTATGAATTGTTAGCTTTATTGATGCTAAAATTTTGTTGGTTAAGCATATATTCGTAGGTTAGTATATAAAGAACATATTTTTATGTATGTTTGTCCAAAATGATACTGGAAATATGACTTGATTCAATTAGCTCAATAGATCACAGGCGGTTGGGACGGGTAGGGGACTGCAGGTATGGGTGGTTTGATTTACTGTTTACTGATTTACTGCTTTTAAATCGTTAAAATTATTACGTTTTTACTGTTGATTATTTTACTTCAAGAACTTATTTTATGTCTATGTTAGGATAAAATTTTGTTATTTTTTGTTATGTTTGGTGGGTAAAACTTTGTTATGTCAGATTGTTCGCTGGGGATTATGATATTTAGACCAGGTTATGATGAATTTGTTTACAATGTACGAATGATGTAAAACATTTGTTACGTCAGCGTTATATTCTTTTGTCAGTATGTTGATTAGACAGGTTTATGCTAAACTTTTGTTAAATTTTACGATGTTAATGTAAATTAACATTGATATGTCAGAGATATGCATGAAAAGTGTGATAGGTTACGTGTTTGACGACAGTGTTATGTCTTTACTGTGTTAAGGCGGAAGTTTGTTAATGTTGAGTGGTTATTACGTAACGTGGTATTGTGTGTTGGTTGTCGTTGTATATTATATTTTTAGTTCAGGTTATGTTTATGTTGGGTTATTAATGTAAAACGTTGTTACGTTAGATTATACTCGATGGTTAGTATATAAATTATTTTTATGTAATGTTTGAATAAAACTTTGCTAATGTTTACAGTTTATTCGTTGGTGTGTATGAAAAAAGATAAAACAGGTATGATTAAATATCTTGTTTACAATATTACATGTGCTCAATGTTAAAATTAAGCGTTAATATGCTAGAATATGTTTGGAAAAGCGATGATAGTTACGTTTTGTATGCCCCAGTCGTTAGGTATTTACAGGTGGTTAAGTGTGGACCTTTGTTTATTAATGCTAACAGTCTTATTCAATGATTTAAGTTGCTGATAGATTCGATCGATGTACATATTTTCTAGCCAATATGATTGCTATGTCAGCCTTTATTAATGTGGAAAACCTTTTATGTTAGCCAATATTCGGCTTGGTTAGTACTATAAAGAACTCATTTTTTGCGAGGCGTTTTCGTTATTCACGACTGTTACCATTATATAATTAATTGTAAAACGAAATGCGCGACTGCTACATTGCCTCATATTTCCTGTCAGAGGGTTAAATATAATAAGTATTGCATCACTTTATGCAAATGTTTATAGCTTAAAATCATTTTCATGTTTAGAGTTGTTTATTTTCTGAGAAGGGGCAAGGAGTCTAAAAGAGATAATGGTATTGAGATAAGAGTTATGATAAATTTTTGTTAAAATATTTACTATGATAATGATAAAAAACTTTGTTACGTTTGCATATAATCGTTGGTCTGTATGATCAATCGGTCAAGGTTATATGATTACATTTTTGTGTAAATGTTACTGCTAGTCAATGTAAGAATTAACCTTAATAATGTTAGCAAAGATCTGCTTGGAAAACGTATGAACAGGTTACGTTTTGTATGTAAAGTTAGTCACTTTTACTCGTGTTAAGTGTGGAACTTTGTTAATGTTAACAGTTTATTAGGGCGTAAGATGTGTTAGCTTTTTCGTTGTACATTATTCCTAGTTCATATGACGCTATGTTAGCTTAATTAATGTGAAAACATTGTTTGTTCAGCATATATCACTGAAGTATTTAAAGAACTCAGTGAACTTTGTTAATTAACAGTTTATTCGTACTGTAGAGTTGTGTGTTGGGTTGTCTTTTTGCATTATTTCTTAGTTCATGCATTACGCTATGCTTAGTTTATTGGATGTGGAACTTTATTACCTTAGCATAAAAATATTTTCGTTGATCAGTATAATTAACTAATGTTGTGAGAAATTTTAGTTAAATGTTCCTGTGTTAGTGTAAGATTAACATGAAAAAGTAAAATTAGGTTACGTTTTGCATACCATTTATTTTTTTTACTTTGTGTTAAGTGTGTAACGTTTGTTATGGTAACAGTTATTTCGTGTTTAAGGGTGTTGTGATAATTATCATTTATTATTTGTTTATGTTAGTTTATTGATTGTGAAACTTATCATATTTCGCTGCTTTGTATGATAATTAACCAATGTTGTGATAAATTTAGGTAATATTTAACCAATGGTTAGTTAAATTAACATCGCTATGCTGGATATATGGCTTGACAAATGTTAAGGAATATTATATATCTTATGTATCTGTACTGGGGTTTTAAGTGCTGCTTGTTAAGTGTTGACTGGTGCTTTTTCTATGCTTAGATGACTGTATAGGTTGTTGTGTGTACAATATATTTATTAGTTCAGGTGATTTGCTTATGTTACTTGTATTAATGGTGGTAAACTCTATGTTATGTTAGAGCTTAACTCAATTTTCGGGTCTGTTAATTAATTACACACGGTTATGTGTAAATTTTTGTTAATATTACAATACTTAATGTAATAATAACAGCGATATGTTAGAAAAGTTATTAGGTTACGTTTTTGTAATCTCCCTCCC
>JABUQX010083501.1:32500-45049 GCA_015478945.1 Trachelipus rathkii | reverse complement strand
AAGAAATTTCCTCTCAGTTACATTATTATAGTCATTTAAATAATTTATATTTTGAACATTATGCGACCTACTTTCAACATTAGTAGAGTGTGTTTTAGCATTAATTTTACTTGTAACATTTAAACAATTAGAATCTAATGCGGTACGTGAAACATGGTTTTCCACATTCTCGTGAAATGATTTGCATGAGATAGCATTTTTAAAAGTTTCATAATTACGCTGAGCATTTAAATAATAAGAGTTTAGATTTGCATGAGAAGCATTTTCAAAGTTTACATTACATTTTGTATTATTTTTATTCATAAAAATGCGCGACCGAAAATCATTGTGATCTACATTTATAGGTGCATTCAAATTACAAGGAGATGAGGAGGGCGTTACAACATTCATATAATTAATACTATAAAATATCCTATTTGAAGCTTTGATTTGAGCGTACCATCATATGGTTGTTATTTAGATATCATCAAAAAGCCCTCTTTTTTGATATAAATAGTTTAGTGCCGTGTAATGCACTGATAGAGATTATTCATTAAATTGAACATTTGACTCACAATACATGTCCACAATCTTTTTGGACGAACTAAAAGTTGGATTTCAGCGGCACACCAAAACATTTAAAATTGTGTTTTTACTTCAGATTTTTGAAACTATCTTTCCATAATATTTTCAAAATTATGCCTTGTGCAGTGTTACAGCTGCACCCTTAACCCCCGTGAGCCGCAGTTTTTGTGATCCATATCACATTGAGAATTTCGTCGAAGCACCTGTAAGAGTGTAGTCATTTCATCGTCTAAATGGAAACTGCTAACTCCGTTTTACCAGAATTCACTGTACGTTATCAAATTTGTGTCCTGCCTCATAGGATTGTGGAGGGTTGTGAATCATTTATCTGATATCTTTGTAGACGTTTGAAATCGTTGCTTCCGTCAATTGGAGTTATGGGAATCTTCTGGCTTCACAATACCTCTTCTCACCGACCTTACCCGGTCAGCGTATAATCATTGGGAGGAGTTTGATGGAGTGAAGAGATTGAGTTCGTCGGTATAAATAGATTACACTTATGTATGTTTAGCCGAAAACTTTAGTGCTTCGTGTTCCCTATATGACCCACGATCTGAGATGCGAGAAGTATCATATTAGATAATTTCTTACTACTGTAGGATGCATTATGGCCCACGGAATGCTCAACTTATTAGTCCTGCCAAGGGATTTTATTCCAGGAGCACAAGGAGATTCTGATGTTAATGTCGTGATGAATTCGAAAAGATTACCTTATAATGTTTAGTTACGATCCATGGGAATCAAATGTGCCTTTTTGCTAAGCGTACAAGCAGCGGTTTTATTGCTTCATCGTTAATATATTTTGGAATTTTGCCCAAAACTTTTATCTAAGATGAGTATAATTATGATCTGTGAAATAATGGGTATTACTTTATTTCCATTCAACTGGATTGCTCGGTCGCTTTGCTGGTTTAAACATTATTTGTGGGTGACTCCCCATTAGTCGAATGACATAGTATGATATATATTACAAAAAAAATGACCCTCAAATTTTACCTTTATTTTACTTTAAAGTATGGCATATTTTTTATTCAAAGTATTCAAAGGGGTGAAGGTAAAAACGTTAATGTATAAAATAATAAAATTTGAAAATTAGCACGTAAAATATACTATTAGAAACCGTGGTTTATGAACTAAACCTAATGTGCTATTGGTCCTGCAGACTTCAAAGGTGGCAATCGGAGGGATAAGGATCTAGCGAGATTCATCACAAACTTCTTGAAGGTAACTTCAGAGTGAAAGAGGATCGACTCTCCCAAATCTACTTCTAGAGGTATAAAGCTATGATGACCTTGAAGGGTTAACTGCGCAAACAAACAAGCTTTTTTCCAATAAAGTTTTATTTTCAAATCTAAATCCCGATTGCCTAAAAGTACAAAAAAATAAATCAATAATAGACAAAAAGAAAAAAATTAATAAAAGTGAATACCACAAATATTACCATGACATGAATGGATATATGATTTCAGGCCCCATATTAATACACCAATTACTACCATCTCATAGCTATCAAACACAGCAAATTTCACAACCAATATGAAAATAGTATAATAAAAAAATTTGCGAACAAAATTACTGTATCAAAAAATTAAAAGAATATTAGCGAAACCCCAAATTTTAACTAACGATACACTTAAAGAACAGATTACCAAATCAAGAACAATACATAAAACTGAGAGGACCAAAAATGAACGTCTTAATATAACCTGTTTAAACCCGTGTAATCAACCTAAATAAATTCCCAAAATAAAATTATTCCTGGGTAATGAACATACTAGGTAGGACCGAATATACCGGGCTCCATTCAAAAATGCTAAAAAATTAATTGTGAAAGAACAACATGTTCTCAAACTATAAATAAAAACTTAATAACATTAAATCTCCCATATACGCTAGAGAAAAAATGCTTAAAACATTTAATCGTACATACTCTCAAATACGACGAGAAAACAAAAAAAAAGAATATAAAAAAAATAAATAGAAAAAGAGAAAAACTAAAAAAAAATGTATTCCGAACATATCTCTCAAAAATACCGGAGAGAAAAACATTCAAAAACATACTCTCAAAATACCGGAGAGAGAAACAAAAAACAAAATTGCATTCAGAAAATCCTCTCAAATACGAGAGAGTAAAAACGGTAATGTAGATTCAGAACGTATCCTCAAAAACCGGAGAAAAAAAAAAACATTCAGAACATCCCTCTCGAAAATACCGACGAGAGAGAAAAAAAACAAATTGCATTCGAACATACCCCTTCTCCAAAATAACGCAAAAGAGAGGTAAACTAAATGTATTACAAGAACGTAATCCTCCCAAAAATAACACGAAGAGAGATTAAAAAAAACATTCTAGAACATTGCCTTCTCAAAAATTACCGAGAGATAAAAACTTGGTATAAAGAGAGAGAATTGGCACAAAAACATACCGGAGAGATAACAAAACATTAGCAAAAAAAATCAAACGGCTTGATTTTGTTACACCGAGCCTAAAAACAGTTTTAGGTTCCAAAAAGTACATATTAACATTTTACAAAACAAAACAAAAAAAATCAATGTAATGCTTTACAAATAAACCCAAATTTAAGATTTGGTTACACCGAACTAATACGAACTTTAACGCAAAACAAAATGTAAGTATACACCAAAATAAGATAGCCTCGCAACGTTTAACGGTTAAGTTACAAGCGTACAAGAAAAAAAACAAGGGGACAAAAAAAAAACATGAAAAATATAAAAAAAATAGATAAAACTTTTAAACAAATTATAAATGTAAAATATATATACTTTCTCAAGTCTTTAAAAGAATCCAAAAAAAAAAAAAAGCGATAGGGGTAGGGCGCCCAAGTCAGTTCATATATTAATATGACTCATATTAAAGTCCTATTACTATATGTAGCATAAAATAAATTACAGAAAAAAGAATATATGTCTTATTCAAACCAAATATAATTGAGCTAAATTTCAGAGTCTTAAAGAGCCAAAAAAAAAAACGGCGATAGGGGTAGATATAGCGCCCAAGTCAAATCATTTAGCAATACGGCTCATATTAAAGTCCTATTACTAAAATTGAAATGAATTATAAAATTAATAGTAATATTAAAGACGCATCCTAATGCCTTTCACTATTCAACTCGCATTCTGATAGAAAAATATATAATATAAAATATAAAAAAAATAAGATGCAAGCAATTATTCTCTTTTCACTTCCGTTCTGATAGAAATAATAAATATAATATAACAATATCCAGCCTCTCTCTTTTTCACTCACATTACATGATTAAACATAATAATAAATAATAAATAAAAAATTTAAGATAACTTATCAGAAAACACAATTTGCGTCAGATAACTAAAAGTCAAACAAAGAGGAAGAAGGTTTTTTAAATTTGTGGCATCCTATGATCTTAGGCTATCTAATCGGAACAATCAAATATTATATAATAATCAGGTAATACATAAACTGACGTTAGTTGGTGAGGCAAGCCGATTTTTAAAGTTCATGGCAGTAACATTTGAAAAAATTTGGACATTGACCCTATAGGCGCCTTCATACACCGAGGTCAATCTTCAAATAAAGTTAGTAAATAGACTATTTGAAAAAAATGGTGATTTCAAAAGAAAAAATATAAAATTTATAATAATTCAATAATTAAAACCTTATTAGCCAACAGGGCTTTTTTTCCCCCGGGACATAGCTACCCAAATTAAGGTAAAGGAAAAATAATAATAAAAGATTATAACTTACTTTTCCATCATTGTCTTTAAAAAAATTTTTACATTTAAAACAACTTTCAATTTTCCCAATGGGAGTCTTCCAGCAAAAGAAACAAAAACTATAAAATAATAATATTATATAAAAAAAAACCATTCACACACCTATTCATATTTCAGCGATTTCAAAGAAAATTATACTTCTGATAATAATAATAACTAAAAAACATTCACAACACATTATCATATCCAAGTATTAGGGCCATGCCGACGAAAAAACGGAGAATCCAGGATGCCATAAGACATAGCCTATAATTTACCCCCAGATTCTTATGCCGAATAAAGAATTTAGGCCATGGGTATTTACCAAAATGAAATATTTAGTAAATGTTTTTCTATTTTTTTTATTTAACTCAACCTTTCCTAAAAGTATTTTACTGTAAAGTTGAAATTTGTGTAAGAATTTATAAATAATATGTGCAAGAATAATGGAAACCACCAGATCAGTTGAACGCATTAAATATGGAAGTGGACAATACACATGTGATCAGAGAACTCACGTTTACAGCAAATGATTCCTCATGGCGAGTTGCGCAAAAGGATCGGACCAAAACAGTGGGGAGAAATAAAAAGGAGGGGGTGGAAAAGTTGGATTCCCTTAAAATTGGTGTGGGAGTCTCTCTTGAGAATAACGTGGAAAATGAAGAGGAAAGCAATCGAAACGCTTGCTAGCCAATCAAAAAACGGGAAGACAAATGAAGGGGAGAGGTGAGATTACTATAATATTTTTTCTTCTTTAATATTTAATAAAAGAAAATTTCTAGGCTTTGAAGGAAGTCATAGTTTTTCCTTCAAAACACTATGCAAAAAATTATATTTGATATATATATATATATATATTATTATATAATATATATATTTATATATATATATAATGATATAGATATATTATTATTATTATTATTTTATATATATAATAATATTTTTAATATATATATATTATATATATTACTTATATATATATATATATATATATAATATAATAATATTATATATATATAATTATAATATATATATATATATATATAATATATACTGGTATATATTATTTTCTATATAATATAAAATATTATATAATATTATATTATATATTTTATTATTAATATTTTATACTTAATTATTTTATTATATATTAATATCAATATATTATATATATATGGGATTATATTATTATTATATTATTATATACATTATATTTAATTGTTTTTATATAATAATAATTAATATTATATATATAATATATATATATTATTTATATAATACCTTAGTTTTTGTGAAAGTTTGTTGACAAGTTTGTTGATATGTTTGTTGATAAGTTTGTGATGTAAAAACTAGATAAAAAATATATTATATATATATATATTTATATTTATATAATATATATATATAATATATATTATAATGCCTCGTGGAGCAGTGAGGTTGGTGCCGCGCCTCTAATACGAAGCAGGACGCGGCTTCAATCCTCGCGTAGCAGTATGGAGTATTTATGCTACCTGATGGCCGGAAAGGGGGAGGGGGAAAAATTTATTTAAAACTCGACTGCGACACGTTGGTGGCGCTGGTTGGGATAGCCGGCCTTAAAGATTCGATTTCCTGTGGTCCCCCCATGTTACCCCCTGCATAGGGGATTAAAAATAGTTAAGATGAGTATATAATATATTTATATTTTAAATATTAATATTATATTATACTATATATATATATTATATATTATATATATATTATATAGTATATTATATTAATATATATATATTAATATATATATATATATATATATTTACAGTTTTCACCACCGCTCACTGGCAGAAGCCTATTCAAAGAGGGGATGTTGTACGCCTCAAAAGTTAACCAACTAACTTAAATTACAAAGATGAGCACAGACGCAGGCTTTAAAGGGAGAGATTAAATTCAACAGGAAACATAAGATGGAAGAGAATTCCACAGAACAGTGGCGGCAGGAAAGAAGGAACCACCGCAGCGAACTAGCCTGGCGTTACCAATATCAACACAAAACTCATGCGCAGACACAGCAGCCCTTGTGTTACAAGGGCGTCGTAAAGGTGGTGGTACGCGAGGGATAAGTTCCCTCGAGCACCTGCCGCTGCAGTACCTATAGAAAAGAGATAAAGCACCAACATTGCGCCGCAAAGATGGAGGGTCAAGTGAACTGGAAAGTACAGAACAGTTTATAAGCATTTTCTCCGTTGATTCGACCCTGTCCAAAAGCCGATTGAAACCAGAGCCCCCCCCCCCATAGATATGAGAGCAGTACTCCAAACAAGGGCGGATGAGGCCCTTGTATAGCTGGAGTAACTGAGAAGATGAAAAAAGTCTCGCAGTCTAAACGAACTCCCAGTTTCTTTTGAGGCCGCCCTAGCAACGATTGTGAGTAAGATTTCCAAGACATTTTTTGTTTATAGTTAAGGCCAAGGATGTTTACTATTGTCACAGGAGAGACGAGAGAAACCGTCGAAAGAGAATAGAAAGTTAGAAGGTTGTCCTTTGTGAGGGGGAAATTTGTAAGAAGTTGCGTTTCTTAAAGAATGAATTTCATAAGGTTGAGGACGAACCCCACCCGGAAATATCTTCCAGATCAGCGGAGAATGGAAACAGAAAGATTAAGATTGAAGAGGCAATTCTAGAAGTAAAAAGAAGGAGCAGAATTGAATGAAGTTGAAAGAATGAAGGGTCGAGTCAGTCGGCATAATGAGTGAATAGATTAGATGTTGCAGATGAGAAGACCATTTAATGAAAGCAGGGAATAAGTTAGAGATTAAGACAGAACCTGAGGACACCACATTGACAGAAAAAGGAAAGAAGGAAGTCGCCCCATCAACAACAGGCCGATATTGAGCGATTTGAAAGGTAAAAACTAGACATAAGTAAGCAAAGAGAAGGAGGAAACCCAAAGGAGGGGAGGACTTGGAGAGCAGTGACGCGTGCCATACCGTGTCAAAAGCTTTGGATATCAAGCGCCACCACGCAAGTCTCCCCGTAGTTCCGTAGGAGCAGAAAAACACCATAAAATCAGTAAGATAGGAAAAGTATAGCGCCAGTAGACCTCGAGCGCCGAAAGCCGTACTGGCGATCGGGAAAGAAGTGAATGAGATCAGATGATCTAAGAAATGAGAGTTAGGAAGAGTTTCAAAGATCTTAGAGAGAATACAAGATTAAGAGCTATAGGGCGATAGGTGGAAGGATCAGAGCGGCTTCCTTTTTTCGGAATAGGTTGACATGTGCGGCTTCCAAACACTGAGGGGAACAGTGTTAGTTATTGAGACATAGAGAATATAAGAGATAAACGAGGGGCGGGGATAGCAGGAAGCACACTCCCTCAAAACTCGGGAGGAATGCCAATCCGGGGCCACCAGCCTTCCTTAAAACGTTTCGTAGCTTTCAGGAGCCATGCACCCGCATCAAATGTTAATCACAGGCAAAGGCAATAGGAACCCTGAGAGAGAAAGAGAAGGAGGAGGAATGAGAAGTGCCAGAATCGTCCAGGGTTGAGTTAGGAGGAAAAATAGGAGGCCGAATATATTGGCCTTTTCACTTGGAGAATTAGCAACAGAAACCATCAGATCGAATAGAAGGAAAGACAGATTTACAGTTGTGGAGATGTTTTTTGGCAAGAGGCCAGAAAGATTTTGTCAGTAGGGAACCAAGGAGGTTAGCGCAACACTTTCGTTTGATGAAAGGCCGCTTTGCTCGTCGAAGAGTTACCCCCTGCAACGATTTTCTAGCTGAATGAAAATTAAGCGAGAGTGATTAGGAGAACGAGAATTTTTCCACTCCGATACGCGCTGTCTCTAGCCTGAATGGCCAGTGAACAAGCACGGATCGAACCAGGATTATGAGGAGAGAAAGATTTAGTCGAAGAAGGGAAATGAACCTGCTCATCCCATCAACGATTACAGCTCCCACCTTATCGGCAGAAGTTGAAGCGTCACCAGAGGACAAGCAGTCCATTTCCAATTATAGTTAGCGTAGAGCAACGCAAGGCCCCCCATCGGCCCGATCACAGTGCCAGAAAAACGCGTAGGGCAGGATGGAGCTGTTGGAGAGAAAAGTATTAAAATTAGAGATATAAGGCTGTGATCAGATTTTTATGTAATATATAACTATTATAATATATATTTAATATATATATATAATATATATAAATAATATATATATATATATATAATATAATATTATATAATATATATAGTATTTGTTCAACATAAAAAAAAAAAACAATGAAAAGTGCATTATTGTAACATCTTTTCAGTTCAAAAATTGGCAAAGCTGAAAATTAATGCCATTATTTTCACGAAGCATCTTCACGGGCCTATCACGTAGTGAAAACATTATCATTGCATTTCTTTATGAATATTTTAAGGATAATTAATAAAATTGTGAATATCACACAAATATTTGACACAATCTCATTACTCTTAAAGTCATTAATAAAAAAAATTTATTCCATTGTAAAGAAAAAAATAAAAGAAAAAAAATTTCATGACTGCTTTCCGCCATCATTTTCTTTGTTTACATTTTTCGTAAGAATAGAATTTTTCGGTAAGATTGCGAAATAGCAATCTTACGGAATTTGTCAAAATTCTTACGTTTGGTGAGAATATTCTCAAAATTTTCTTAAAATTTTACAAAATCGAAAGATAAGTATTTCAAATTTCTTTTTCGTAAGAATATTGCCAAAATATAGATGGATTAAATAAATTATCTTATTTTGAGACATTTTCTTAAAGTATTTCTAATTTCTTCTGCATATATATTTTATATTTTTCATATCTGTTTTCTACAGAGCTCCATTGGTGTCGCTGATCAAGGTAAACTAGGTTCCAAAATGAAAAGTTCTGGAAGTGGACCTTTAAGGTCAGTAACTTTTTATCAAGCCATTAAAAAAAATTGTCATGATTTCCTTAGTTGCAGATGTTGTAATTTTACTTTTAAAAGCGAAGATGAGTTGACCACCCATTTAAAGACACATAAGAAAAGAAAGTTTAAGTGTGCCCATCTGCAGTTATGAATGTGATCAGAAAGGTCATTTAAAAGTTCATCTGCAAACTCATAGCAATTCGAAATTATTTAAATGTTCTGAGTGTAGCTATGAATGTAATCACAAAGGAAGCTTAAAATGTCATCTGTTAACTCATAGCAATTTGAAATTATTTAAATGTTCTGAGTGCAGCTATGGAAGTAATTACAAAAGTCACTTAAAAGATCATCTGCAAACTCACAGCAATTCGAAATTATTTAAATGTTCTGAGTGCAGCTACGAATGCAATCGCAAAGGAAGCTTAATACGTCAATGTTAACTCACAGCAATTCGAAATTATTTAAATGTTCTGAGTGTAACTATGAATGCAATCAGAAAGGTAACTTAAAAATTCATCTGCTAACTCACAGCAATTTGAAATTATTTAAATGTTCTGAGTGCAGCTATGAATGCAATCACAAAGCTAGCTTAAAAAGTCATCTGCTAACTCACAGCAATTTGAAATTAATTAAATGTTCTGAGTGTAGCTATGAATGCAATCACAAATGTAGCTTAAAACGTCATCTGCTAACTCACAGCAATTTGAAATTATTGAAATGTTCTAAGTGTAGCTATGAATGCAATCAGAAAGGAAATTTAAAAAGACACATTCTTAAGAAGCATGGAACTGGGACAATAAATAAAAATGCATAAAGAAATTACATTGCAAACGGAAAATGATTTTGATTATTATGGGATAGAATAGTCAGAATGAAAATACATAAAAGCCGGGTTGAAAAAACCCGTAGTTGGACCAAAAAAAAACTAGCCCAATGGTTTTCTGGGGGGGGGGGGGTTTATTGGGCTTTTTTAAAATTTGTTTTTTTGAGGAAAAAATAAAATTATCAATAATTGAATTTGTTTTTTGTAATGCCATTTCAATATTATTTGACAAATAAATTAATAAATAGGTATAAAATTTACAAATTGAACATAATTTGGTAACAGACATTGTCCAATTCCCACTGCTGAATGAATGTCATTGCCTAATTGGTAAAACTTGTAAAGGTAAATGATATTGCTATTGTTACAGGTTATTGATAGTAATGACATAACAGGAATATCTTAAGTAAAGTAATTAAGTAATATATTTAAATTTATATTATTTAAACTTCGAACATTGTCGTCATCATAATCTAAGGCTCTGGGAAGCTAGTTAAGTTAACTACCAATAGTTCAGTAGTTCGTATACCTAGAAAACTAGAGCAGGCTTGCGACGAGATACCTCCCACAGCGCTCTGGGGTTTTTTTATGGTAAAACCCGGGTATATATGAGAGAATTGAAGTAAAAATGGTTACCCAGCAGTATATGAAAACTCTATAGTTACTCTTATTGAAACAAAAAAATTAGTAAGGCACACTAGTAAATTTCGGATGTAAAGGGACGAAGTCTTGAGTGCGCTAGGGTCTTACATGAGCGAGGGTACTGCTTGACCGCTTACCTCGAGTGACCAACACTAACTATAAGTAATGAGACTCAAATGGTCTGGAAATACAGACCGAAATAGACTCATAACAGTATCCAATGTCGTTTAGAGATGGACAACTCTTAGCTCAGGGCATCATGTTAGGTGTGGGAAGAATTTTTAAAATGAGGAATGAACGTATTAGAGAGTTGTGTGGTGTGAAGAAATGGGTAAATGAGAGAATAAAGGAAAGTACTTTGAGATGGTTTGGTCATGTGGAAAGGATGGATGATAGTCGGTTAGTTAAGCGGATGTATAGTGGATGTGTATGTAGGGGAATCGACCGGCTGGGAGACCGAAGAAAAAGTGGATTGAGTCAGTAAAGGAATGCCTGGAGGAGAGAAATGTGAGTATATCTCCCATGGCACTCCAGTGCCAAATGGTTCTCCTTTTTTGCGCTCAAATCCACGTTCTTCTTACATTGGTATAAGCTCTCCCTTATCACACACCATAAAATACAATTACAGACAACACTTACCTTTTAAAATGAAAATAAAAAGTGGCAGGCACGCGATTAGTCTGAGAAGCCTATAAGGGTGGTTTCCAAAAATAATCCATAATCCACCCCTACCCTCATCACCATTAAAGGCCATTGACGGCCTCCGGTAATGAGTTGGTGCCGTCACGGAATGCCGGCCTAGGTTTTGATGTACGATCTCCTTTCTTCATAAATTTTTACAACCTTCTCGGTTTTAAATCTAATTTTCATTTTGAACATCACCTCTCCTCCTCTAAACCTTATCTCTTATTCTGACTTCAAATTCTACTCTGTTGACTCCTACCATCTCTTTCTCAATTTTCAGCCAAAGGCGGCGTTGTGCCAATGTGTGTGATGATGTTATTTGTTCCCGTGTCTTTGATTTGGAGTTTTCCGAATATTCTACTTAATGGCTCAAGTTAACCTGTCAATCTACCACTAGTTTCATCTGTTCTGTATATCTGTCTCCTAACTCAACTGATTATCATAAATTATTCGACTACTTAGGTTCCAAATTAGAACAAATTCTTTCTCTTCACATTTCTCTGAAATCATCATTCTTGGTGATTTCAACGTTCACCGTCGCCAATTGCTTTCCTCTAATTCTCAAGATACAGATAGTGAACTTGCTACCACTTTTCTATCCAGGATGACCTGGAACAGTTAGTGCAGCTCCCTACTCGTATCTCTCATCGTCTTTGAGATGAACCCAACATTCTAGACCTTTTCCTAATTTCTAATCCTTCTCCTTATTCTGTTAAATTCTTTCCTCCTCTGGGTTCCTCCGATCACTCTCTTATCTGTTTTCTGTTCTATTTTTTTCAAGTCTTCCGCAGGAAAAATCCCCGCTTACGGCGAGAAAACATTTTTGACACTGGTGCTGCAAACAGGTCGGACTTGCGGTCGTACTTCTTTGATTTCCCATGGAATGACTACAGTTTCCGTGGAAAGATTCTTTAGGAGTGTGCAAAACACGAGCTAATTCTCTGGCATGGAGGCGTGCACCTTATGATCTTTACCTTCAATTAAACCTAGATAACCTTGAATTAACTCTGCTTGTTCTCATGCTATTAACCACAGGGACGCTGCCTTTAGAAATTACTCTCATCTTCAAATTCCAGAAATTCTTGCAACTAATATTTTCATCCCAGAATCGTGCAAAATCTATTCTCCATGACACTAAAAAAATTCTTTTTTTCAGTAGAAAATGCAATAATCTTACTGACTCCTCT
>JABUQX010083501.1:22500-25000 GCA_015478945.1 Trachelipus rathkii | reverse complement strand
CCGAACAGAAGAGCACCTAACCTGGATGGATCTATCTGACAGAAGGCATTTAATAAAATGAGGGAGCTGTCCTCTGAAACTGAACGAGGGGAGTTTAAGGAGAATCCCAGTTTTCTATGTTGTTTCATAAGCTTTTTCAAGGTCAAAAAAGACACCAAGAACCATCCCACCAGTTGAGAAGGATTAACGGATGTCATGGTCCAGTTTTAACAAGGGATTTGCGGTCGAACTATTTTTGAGGAAACCAAACTGGAAGTTTGCATAATCCTGGCGACTCTCCATTTTTCCATTAATTTGCAAGTATGACAGGTCAGTGAAATTGATCTTTGATTGTCCGCCAACTTCGGATCCTTCCCAGGTTTGGGAATAGGGATTACAAAAGCTATATGCCAAACAGATGGAATAGAGGATTCGATTCAGATTCTGGCATACAAATCAAGCAAGAACGCTGATGCAGAAGGATGAATATGACATAGCATTATGTACGAAATCATGTCTGGGAAGTGTAAAGAGACGGTTATAGATAAAGATCTTTCCCTTTCCCTGTTGAAAAGTCTGGCAGTGATGTGGTAATTTTCAGTTTTTGAAAGGCTTCATGATAGTGAAAAGTTCGAGTGTATAACAAAACTATAACCTAATGCATCTGCAACAACTGCTGGAGCAGGAATTGTGTCGGTTATATCAGGCCCATAACAGAGAAAACTGTTGGTGAAGAGTTGTTCAAGCGTCGAGATATTTTCTGTGCAACTTTCCACGCTGAAGAAAGAGGAGTTGTAGAGTTAGCAGTCGAAGTATAAGTTCGAAAGTATCGTTTACGTGTTTGCTGATTAATTCGACGGATCTCGCCGCAGCTGTTTTAAAAATAATCATGTTTGCGGTGGTGAGGGTCCTTTCATGTTGCCTGTAGAGTTTTTTCTTCTCCCGGTTAGCTTGTGCACAAGCTTGGGACCACCAAAGGGTAGCCGATCTATTTCTCCGGGAGATCGCGGAATGCAAGCTTCCGCTGCTGTGATGGTAACTCTTTGAAAGAAGCTAAAGGCATCATCAATAGTCGGAAACCTCTTATTGAAGGGAGAAAGTGGGATAGTTGTGGCCTGATGAAAAGAAGCCCACTTCGCTCGGTCATAACGCCAGCTGTATTTGGGTTTTAACATTGGGCTTGGTGTAAGTTCATTTACGGTAATTGGGTAATGGTCACTGCCGTATAAGTAATCAAAGCTGGACCAAGTAAAACGATCCATAAGAGAATGGGAGCTAAAGAAATTATCTACACAGGAAGAAGAGTGTATATCTAAACATTCATATGGAGTCCTGTGTTAAAACATTCCAGGGAAAAGGATGTTAAGAGATCAACATGGATCTTAGACTTAGACAGGTGGAAGAGAGTCGCCCCATAAAGGCATTGCTTGAAGATTGGTTGGTTGGAGGTTGAAGTCTCCCAGTATAACAACCGGAGGCGGGAGCTGCTTGAAAAGGTCAGTTAAGTCGGCCTTAGTAAACTCACTACTCGGAGCCAAGTAGATCGAGCAAACAGTGAGGTCGGTGGACAGATGAGTTCTTGCTGTCACTGCATGAAGTCTAGTTTGAAGAAGGAATGGAGAATAGGGGACAGATTTATGAATGAGTATTCCTGCACCTCCCCCTATCATTGTCACCTCTTACAATAAAGGTTAGCATCGTTTTGTATTCTGACGGTTTGAAGAAGTCGCTATAACATAGTCGAAGTTCCTGCAAACATATGCACTTTGATGTATATTTGATTATTAGTTGAACAAGATTTTCAAAATTAGAGCAGTAGCCACGATAATTCAATTGAAGGAAAGTGGGTATGCTGTGTTGTTATAAATATTATTATTAGGGTCTTTTTTGAGACCATTATATCTATGTGGCTATGGGTAATGTTGGAGGTGGATACAAATGAGAAGGAAAGGCTGAGATGTGGGTCCCGACGAGGAGGAGCAATAAATCCTGGTGGTAAGCAGTAGTAGTAAAACAGAGATTCGGGTTCTAAGACCGGTTTTACTCGAATTTTTCTTTGGTATTTGGTGGAGAGATTTTGCCATGAATGAGAAGTAAGTTGAGTTCAACCGAGTCTGCTATTATGTGGACTTGGTTGGTCATTGGAAGAACAACCAGAGTGCTCATGTTTAGGAATGGGAGCGATATGAGTATCTGCCAAGCAAGCAGATTCAGAAATATGTGGAGAATATGGGACTGTTTCCAAGGAAATGGGGGAGGAAGGTGTCACCAGAAAAGTGTCATCTTTTTGAAAATGTATTGGAGTTGCGATACTGTGATCCGATATAGTATCCGTTGGGTTGACAAAATCTAATACTGGATATTTTGTCAGTAAGTCATTAGGTGGGTGATTTTGGGAGACTGAACAATTTGAATTAAGATGGGAGACCTCTTGGTCCCCTTTCATGCCGGCAACAGATCCAGAATGCTTGAAGCGTTTGCGATGTTTGCGCTGAACTGTCTCGGAAGCTCACGAAGCATT
>JABUQX010083501.1:0-10000 GCA_015478945.1 Trachelipus rathkii | reverse complement strand
TTTCCAGGCTTTTGTAGACTTCCACACTTTCGAAAGCCGTGTTTTGTCGTATGTGTTAATTTATTTGATGAATTATTTTTCCTCAGTTCTGGTGAAAACTGAGTATGTTTCTGTCTTTTTATCACCCAGAAAATTTTCACATGCTCAGAAATAACGTCTGAACGTCATAACCGAAAACTCTTACTATGAATATTGTTTAATTCCAAATTGTATTTTTTAATGAAAAAGAACAGACTGGAAAATTCTTACTCCTCATATAATATTGCTAAAATAAATTTAATATTATTTCTAATTTAATAAATTTTAGAAAAAATCGATGAGAAAATTTTGCTAATCCTCATCTTAATATAGTTAAATTATTAATTTTGCTCTGATAAATAATTTTGATTTTTATCTCTAATTTTATAATTTCGATAAAAATATTAAAGGTATTAAAGATATTAAAAATATTAAAGGGTTCTATAAACTCCTTCAGTTGCTTCTAATTGAAAAACAATCTAGCCACAACACTTGTAGCAAACCACCTCTCTCGCTAGACGAAAAACTATATAGAGCTTTTAAAAAAGATCTTTTGAAATTTTCAATCTTCTCAGTCCAACCAATGGATGGTTCTTCTTATTTTATTTCTCCTTTCTGTTGTTAATGCCTTCCATCTCAGAAAATAGTCAGATCAGTAATGTAATCAGTACTCATTAACACACACACACACACACACACTTACACACACATTATATGTATATATATATATATATATATATATATATATATATATATATATATATATATATATATATATATATATATATATATATATATATATATATTATATATATTATATATTGATACGATATCAATTATATATATACAGCAAACATCACTTCTATTATATATATATATATAAAAATATAATTTTATTTTCTATATATAACCTTACATATAACTATCATATATATATATATATATATATATCTCTATACATATATATATTTATATATATATAAATGTAAACTTACATAAGTTATTTTGTTAGGGTATCCTTCAGGCTCGAAATGCGATTTCTTAGCGATCTTTTCGGCATGATCATCTTCTCCTCTCTCTGAATTGAAGATTGACCGACACAGTGATTTCATTTCCTAGATTGAAACTGTGTTCTACCCTATTAACTTTTAAAAAGCGAAACGTAACTAATGTACAGCTCCCTCTTCTAATCTTAAATTTCTCTTTTTATTATTAACATTATTTCTCCTCTGAATGTTAACATAAAATTCCAATACAAAACTTGTTTTACAAGATTTTTTTTCTATCTCCCTTTGACTTTTATAATACCAAAATTTTAGATACAAAACTTGAAACTTTATTCTTTAATTTTTTTAAAGAATATCATCCATCAAAAGTGTCTTAAATTTAACTTAATTCTTTACTAGATATTCTTGCAACTCAAATAAATCATAACAAAGTTTGCCGCCAATGTTATTATTTTTTTGATCTTATATTATTGCTTATGATTGATGGCTTCATAACAGAAAATTATATATTGAACCATCCATTAATATAAATATATATATATATATATATATATATATATACTTTATATATATATATATATATATATATATATATATATATATATATATATATATATATATATATATAGTATATATATATATATATAACCTTATATATATAACTATATATATATATGCTGTATATATATATATATATATACTAATATATATATACTATAAAAAAAATATACTTTATATATATATATCTTCTTCATATAATATATATATATAGAAATTATAATAATAATAATATATATATATATAACTAACGCTGCTATATGCTATATAACTCTAACAATATATATATATCTTCTATATATGCTGCTGCTGCTGCTATATATATGCTCTGCTATCTTTATACTTCTTTCTTTACTTATAAAATATAAGGAAGTTCATCAAAACACGTGTCAAATTTTCTTAAAAAGTATAATTATCAACTCAATTTATCCTATATATATATATATATATATATATATATATATATACTATATATATATATATATATATATATATATATATATATATATATATATATATATTGTGTTCCACTTCTACTTTTTCAGTATTGTCGTCTTCCTTGTCACGTGATCTGAAAATTCCGTTTTCTTCGTTAGAACATCAGCCGCCATTTCGCTTCAAGAAGTTTTTCAATTCTTCCGTATAAAAGCTGCCAAGCTCAGTGCATTATTCAAAAACAGTTTACAGAATCCTTTCACATTTGTTAACGAAGGACCCCTGAGTTCTTTCATATCAATTTGTGCCTTTGTAGTTTTCGTACAACATTTTTCTTTCGATTGTTTGCAAGGTACGTAATTGCCAGACCTAGTTCTTTTGTGTCACATTGATTGTATGACTCTCAACGTTATAGTGTTGACCTGGAGTGAGTGCTGACGTTGTCACATATCCCAGCATTCCTACAGCTACCTGGAACTCTCTCTCGTCTCAACCGGATCCACATCCTCAAGCAGACGCGTCTCCTTTATAAAAAAAAAAAATTATTTTACCATACAATTTTGAAAATTTTAACAGGTCGAAATCCTGTCTTTTCATTTTTAAATCAATTATTTTTTAACCATTTTAGCCCGTACAAGCGGCTACTATATATTTTTTATCATCCTTTATATACCTTTTTGTAGTATTTAGTGTGTTATTTGGTCTCTGACCATTATTTGTATAATATTTAGCGTGTGCAAATCGCATCTTAGGCACAATTTTTTTGATCTCGTAATATTGTCTTCAAAAATTTTCATTACTATTTTACATTTTTAATATTAATTATGTCTCCGCCTGACGCTGCAAATACTGAAAATATGAACGTAATATCACAACAGCCTGCTCCAGACAGGGAAACACCTAGCGTAAGTAAGCATTATATATAAAAAAATAAAAAAAATCGATCTAAATGGACAAACATGCGTCTCAACTGCACCTTCAATTCCGCCTAACAACATTATGTGTATACGAAAAATCCACTGCCTCCGGCCTCACCTCAAGCTCCGGCTGTCGCTCTACGCACAGCTTACGCTCCATTCATAGCTCCGGCTGTCGCTCTACGCACAGCTTACGCTCCATTCATAGCTCCGGCTGTCGCTCAACGCACAGCTCACGCTCCATCCATAGCTCCGGCTGTCGCTCAACGCACAGCTTACGCTCCGCCTCCAGCTCCGGCTGTCGCTCCACGCACAGCTCACGCATCGCTTACGGCTCCTCAGCAGCCCTCACAACGCTCTTCAACAGCCTCTACCGCACATGCTTCCGCAGCATTCCTGTTCCAATGCCGATTTTCACCTTAATCTCTCACGACGCTCCTCTGTTCGTAGGGGTCCACCTCGTTCCACATCGCGTTATGGACGCACATTACGTCCAGTGGTTCGCTTTTCACCTTAATCCCTCTCGACGCTCCACTGTTCGGGAGGGGAGCCATGTCTCGTTCCACTTCTACTTTTTCAGTATTGTCGTCTTCCTCGTCACGTGATCTGAAAATTCCGTTTTCTTCGTTAGAACATCAGCCGCCATTTCGCTTCAAGAAGTTTTTCAATTCTTCCGTATAAAAGCTGCCAAGCTCAGTGCATTATTCAAAAACAGTTTACAGAATCCTTTCACATTTGTTAACGAAGTACCACTGATTTCTTTTATATCAATTTGTGCCTTTGTAGTTTTCGTACAACATTTTTCTTTCGATTGTTTGCAAGATTTTGACCGCTGACCAAAGTTCGTGTCATTAACCAGCCTTCTGATCTGTATGACTCTCAACGTTATATATATATATATATATACATCTTATAGGTGATAAATAGTATAAAACCACATATATATATATATATATATATATATATCTTTAAATATATATATATATAAACTAATATTAACAACTATATATATATATATATATATATATATATATATATATATATATGCTATATATATATATATATATGCTGCTGCTGCTGCTATGCCTCTTATATGCTATATATATACTCTCATACTATAACATATATATGTATATATACATATTTATATATATGCTATATATATATATATATACCTATATATATATATAACAACAACAACAGCATAATAATAACATATATGCTATATATATATCTTATGCTCCGCCATACTCTTATATATATATATCATATATATCACTTGTGGGTAAGTGTCAGAGGCACTTATTTAATTAATCAGAGTTTGGAGGAACAATTAAAAACAGATTCAAATTAAATGTCGACCTGCCCAGATGAAAGACGTTTGAAAGAATGCAAATCAGATGCAGGAAAATTAAAAGAATTAAGAGTGTTCCGGACTTTAGCAGGGAATTACTATAAGAATGAGCATTGATGTCACAGATAGGAATAATAGAGAATTAATGATAATGTGTGGAAAGACGTGTTGCACGAGGTCTCGTAAAAGGCAGAGGTATGCGATATATGACTTCCTTGTTCAATTCTCCGACCTCAGACTTACCAGCTATGCTCAATCTTACAAGTACTCCGCTTTAACTAGAAAGTTCAAAAGAACAGTGTCATGAAACAGTTAGATGATCTAATGGAGATTATAGAGACTTAGTTAGAGCAGGAGATGATAAGGCAAAAGATACTAGACTTAATTCTTTCGAAAAAGGCTGTGTGAGTGGAACCTATGATGATAGTTATAGGGTTGAGATATGCTCCGTAATTTCGGAACAAATTAGATGAGCTAACTTCTAGCAGAATGGAAAGCAGTCGAAATTAACAGAGACTAAACAGTTTACAAAGGTAGAGTGAAAGCTCTGAAGCAATGACCTGGAAAAAGGTGGGGAAAGAGAAGTAGCTCCAGAATCATCTACAGGGTTATTAGAAGCAAAGATTGGAGCAAAAAGCTTTGTTGCTTCAGCAAAATATAAGAATAGTTGTTATATCGAAAGAAAAGAGTGAGAAGAAAAAGTTGGATCCAAAACGTTGATTTTATTTTATTTTAATTTTTAGTGTAATGGAGAGTAGATTTCGTACAAATCCGACATGAAATTTAAGTAGCGTGAGTTTCTCAATAAAATCTAAATCCTTGAAGCGGATAGCACGAAGAAATAAGTTATATCTGATGGAAAAGAAATTAAAGTGTACTCCTCTAGGTCGGAAAAGATCACCTTGATTATGCTTTATACACACTAAGAAGGAATCCTTCCATCCTCAACCACCACAGAAATAGTAATCGCTCCAAGTGAATTCAGAAAAAAAAAATACGACCATAAATAAGTCTAACCGCCTTACAGAAAAAAATGTCGCCTCTAAAATCCTTTACTCCGAAATATTTGAAGAGATGTATTAGGATACAGATATAAAGTGATTGGAAGAGCCCAGATGTATAATGAGAAAGGCTGAAAGTTAAGAAAAGACCAAGTATGTTTGTCCATTTGAGAGGTTATAAATGATATCAGTAGGGAGCAGAACCATCTTCTCGATATATATATATATATATATATATATATATATATATATATTATATATAATATATATATATATATATATATATATATATATATATATATATATTATATATATATATTTATATTATAAAATATAAAATATATGTATATATATATATATATATAATTAAATATATATATATATATATATATATATTAATATATATACCTATATATATAATATACTATATATATTAGATAAATATATATATATAACTAACATACTATATATAATATATATATATATATTTATCATATAATAATATATATATATAATATATATGATATTTATATATATAGTATTACTATATATAAATACTAATATGTATAATATTATATATATATCATATTATACTATTATAATATATATATTATGATATATAGTATCTATATATATGATATAATATATATACATAAAATATTCATGTAACATATGAAGGAATTTTACATTTAGGCTTTTATAGTTTATATAATTATAATATATTATATATATATATATATATATATATATATATATATATATATAAATATATATTATATATATATAATAGAATAATATATGAATATAGTATAGTATATATATATATATATTCATATATATAATAGTATATAGTTATATATATAGGTTATAGTATATATAATATTATACTTATAAAATAGTATCAAAGTTGTAACAGTTTATTTGTTTTAAATCTAATATATATATTAATTTTTAAAATTTCATCAAATGCAAATTACATATTACAATTAGTTTATTAAGTTTACGATTTTTACATTCTACTTTTCTTTTTATATTATTATTATTTATATTTATATTTTTTAAATTTTTTTTTTCGTCTGTTCTCTAATTGTCCATATTGTTTGAGCTTAGCTGACAGTTATATAATTAAGAAATCATTAGATTTACATAACTTTGTTATATAATTACTTTCCGCGCAATTGATGGAAATATGTATATATACTATTATTATATATTATTTACTAAATATAATTATATATATATATATATATATATATATAGATATATTCTATTATATATATATATATACTATATATATACAGTACGATAATTAATAATATACATAATTAATATATATATATATATATATATATATATATAATATATTATTGAATATATTATTATATATATATATATATTATTGATATATATATAATATATATATTATATATATTATAATAATATATATATAATATATATAATATATATAATAGATATGATAATTATAATAAATAATATATATAAATAGTATATATATATATATATTATATATAAGTATAGATATATATATATATGATATTTTTATAAATATAGTGTAATTGCAATTTAAATGATCAAGAAAGCACGAGATGTGTGGGGCGATGATCTGGGTTTTGAATTTTCAAGATTTAATTAACAATAGTAACAACATAATTTACACTCCTCGAAGATTATCATTCCATCAAATTAAGATTGGGACTAAAAATTGATCTTTAATTTCTTCAACCTTAAACATTTTAACTTCTCAATGGAGGAAGTATTGCATTAGAGAGTTCAAAAGGGCAGTACTTGTTAATAATAGTTAAGAAATCATACACAAATGTGATTTTAGTTAATTGGCCAATGAAAATCTACTTAAACTACTTTAATTTGCTCCTTATTCTCTGTTAGTCAAAAAAACATCAGAAAAGAAACTTTGCCGACTGGAAATAGTTAGAATGATGTTATTTTATAATTTGAAACAATGGAATGTTATTTACAATTGTTAAAACTTATCATTTCTTGTACAGTTTATCACTACCGCTTACAGGCAGAGCCCTAATCTTGTAGGGGTGTAAAATAATAATGGAAGTGTCGAGAATAAAAGTCCATGCAATCCACACCTAACAAAAATTTCGCAGACGAGCAAAACACAGAAGATGAAAGGGAATTCCACAGAACGGAGGTGGCTGGAAAGATGTAAGCACCATAGCGAACGACACTCACGAGTCTTATTTTAATCGTTTGTTGATTTTAAGTGTTAAATTTTGTTATAAAAACAAGATAACAATTGTTTTATTAATGTTTTACGTCATGTATGAAGTTATTACATATTATATTGTGCTAATAAGTAGTCTGTCATAAAGAAATTTATATATTTATGTACGTTCACAAATTTCGAAGAAATAGTGAGGATAAATTTAATTAGACAAAATTTTATTTTCCCTCCCTTTTTAATAATTATGTATAAAATAGTTATAATAAAACTACTTCTTACTATTAATGGAATTGATGCCAATTTACGCCCTAATCATGGCAGCAACACAATAAAATGTTCCAAGCAATTAGAAATATTTAATCGCATATCATATAAGTGAGGGGAATTATTATTATTATTATTATTTTTTTTTTTTATTATTATTATTTTTATTATTATTGATTATTATTATTATTAATATTATTAATTAGTATATATTAATTATATTTTATTTATTCATAATTATTATTATTATTATTTATTATTAATTATTTAATTATTTATCTATTATTAATTATACTATTTTATTATGTATATTTATTATTATATAATATTATTATCTATTATTATTGTTATTAATGTTTTATTAATTATTATTATTAATTAGTATTATTATTATTATTTTTTATCTATTATTATTTTATTAATTTATATGTCTTCTATTATTTATTATTATTATTAATTGATTATTATTATAATTTGCATTGACTATTATTATTATTATTATTATTAATTATTATTATGTATTTCGATATTATTATTATTATTATTATTTTATATATATATTATTATTTATGCTTATTATCTATTATATTATTATTATTATTATTATTTATTATTATTATTATATTATTTAATTATTATTATTATTATTATCTATTTTATCATTATTATTATTATTATTATTATTATTATCTATTATTATTAATTTTATTATCGATTATTATTACTTTTTTATCATAATTTATTATTCATTAGTTATATTATTATTATTATTATATATTATTATTATTATTCATTATTAATTATTATTATTAATTATTAATTATTATATTATTAATTATTATTATTATTATTATTATTATTATTAATATATTTGTAGTGAATCTGACCAATGCAATTAGAAATCTATACATACTAAAGTAAACTTTCTTATTAATGTTGTGAAATTAATAGTATAATATATATATATATATATATATATATATTAATAATATATATAATTATTAATATATATATATATATATATAGTATATTATATATATATTAATATATAATATATATATATCATATATATATACTATATATATATATGTAATATTAGTAATATATATATATAAGTAATATATATTAGTATATATATCTGTATATATATATTAATATACTATATATTATATTATATATTATATATATATATATATATATATGATATATATATATATATAGATATATATATATATAGTATATATATATAAAATATATTACTGGTATATATTAATAATATATATAATATATAATATATATATTATATATATAATATATTAAATATATAATATATTATACTATATATATATATATCAATATAGTATACTTATTATATATGGATATAGTAATAGTATATATATATATATATTATAATATTATATATATATATATTATATATATATGTATATATTATATATATTATATATATAGTATATATATATATATTATACGGTTAATACATATATATATATATAAATATATATATATAATATACTATAGTATATTATATATATTTATATTATATATAGTATTATAATATATATATATATCTATATTAATATATATATATATATTATATAGTATATAATATTATATATACATCACATATATATAGTATATACTAATATATATATATTATATATATAATTGCTTCCTGACTAGTATTTACAATAATAGGTTCTAAAACTGAAAGCCATATAATTATTTATTTACGTGCGCTAAAAAATTAAATTTTTTTCTTTAAAGATTATTATAATCAAACACTATTCGCCAACATTTGATGTTATTACCTGTATAAATATAATAACAAAATAAATAATAAGCTAATAATAATAATATAAGTATATTTTTAAGTAAGGAAAATAATAATAATAATATGATAAGATATAATAATAATAAAATAATACTAATAATGAATGAAGTAATAATAATAATATATAATAAATAATAAAATAATAATAAGATAATTATAATAATAATAATAATAATAATATAATAATAATAAGAAGAAGAAGAAGAAAGAAGAAAAGAAGAAGAAAAAAAAAAAAGAAGAAAAGAGAAAAAAAAGAGAAGAAGAAGAAGAATATAAATGATTAAATAAATCCTTAGTTAGGAATTAAGTACAAGAGTAGATATTGTTTGGGGAAAGTTGAGAGCAGTTTAAAGCAGTGATCATATGCTCTCTATTTTGG
>JABUQX010083500.1:0-24777 GCA_015478945.1 Trachelipus rathkii | reverse complement strand
CAATATTACTTTAGTAGGGATTAATTTTTAAATGAATATAAACAGAAGGTAAAAGTATTCCTTGAGACTCAGAAATTCCTCCATTAGTTTTGAACTTGAATCTTTTCCTTGACGAAAAAAGCTATTTAAGAAATAAGGGCAGGATTAATAAGGCTCTTCTTATTAGCTATGGAACAAGCTAATTCCCATAATTAATGCCGGAAGAAAATCATGGCTTTTACATGCTATTTATTAAATATTGCCCATTGAGCAAGTAAGCACCTTGGCATTCGGTACTACTCTTAATTACACAGAAATCCAAGGCTGTGGATACCTTAAGGGTCAGAAGAGCTGCAGTAGGATCTGTTTTATTAGAGGGCATTACATGCAAGAAGTACCATGCTCCTTCTTACAGGTACCCACGTTTCACTGACATACCTAGAACACACATGAATCTCATAAAACCTTACCAACACACAGGTATTGATTTCACCTCTCATGTATATGTCAAAAACAACACTTCAAAGTTAGAGAAAATGTATATCTTAATTTCACTTGCTTAAACATCAGAGCTGTACACTTAGAACTAGTACCCTCTATGAACACCTCTGACTTTCTGTTAGCTTTCAAAAGGTTTTGTAACAAATTTAGTATACCATCGTACATCTATAGTGACAATGCTTTATATTTTAATAAAGGGTGCAATATAAATAGAAGAGTCCTTTAATACCAATGCTTTCAAGGAGGAGTTTGATAAAAATCAGATCAAACATGTAAAAATTAACTTTTTTTCTCCATGGCAAGGTAGCCATTGGGAAAGGTTAATAAAAGTAATGAAACAGTGTCTGTATAAAGCTGTTGGAAAGAGTAAAGTGACTTATTTTGAGCTTCTTACCACTCTGTCTGACATAGGAAAATGCCATCAATTCCAGACCACTAACTTATAGATCTGGTACCTCTGAGTTGGAGGCAATAACGCCCAATTGTTTTTTGAAAGTCATGTTTAATAGTAATATTTAATATTTAAAAGTAACTTTGATACAGTAGAATATCAGATGGGCAGTGCACCCAACAAGGAGGTACTAGATTCTACCCTCATAAAACAAAATGAACTCTATGAAGAGTTCAGGTGTTTGTGGCATGAGGAATATCTCCTAAGTCTCCGGGAACGGTCTAGACACTTGTTTCAGGGTATTTGGGAAGATAAAGTAAAATAGGTGATGTGGTGCTAATAAAGGACATCAATAAACCACGCCCATTTTGGAAATTAGGTAGAGTGTTGGATGTTATAATTGGTCACGATAATAACATCAGATCAGTCAAATTAAAAACAGGTTCTGGTGAAGTAGGATTGCATTCAATCAGCAACCTTTACCCCCTCGAATTAAATACAGGAGGTGGTAGTTTATCAAATACAACACCTGTACAGAATGACAACAGCAACAGACCTGGACCTTCTGGAGTAAATAATAATAATAAAGCCAATAATAAAAGACCTATGAGAAAAAAGCTGCTCTTAAACAGAGGCAGTTTATGCAATCCAATTTAGCTGATCTATAAATTAATAATTGACTAAATAAAATTTAGTAAAAGTTGGGTTAGTAATATTAAGATGGTTAGAGGTAATTTTAAGGTAGATTTAAGGTTTTAAGTAAAAAGAAAAAGTAAAAAAAAAAATATTTTTTTAACTAATGAAATAAATAAAATTAAAGGAAACGCAAGCACACAGCTTAAATAAACACAAAGGGTATTGTATTGCTTCTTTTTGAAGCAATCCTCTGCCCGGAGTGTGTGAAAAATTATTCATGAAATTGTACATTTTTCGTCATTAAATATTAAACTTCAGTAAAAATAAATAACAGTAAAATTTCGACTTAAATATTGCAGTAATATTCATCCGCCAGGTCACATGACACCAACGCGGTCAGTATATGAAATTCCAGTATAAAATTTTTCCAGTATTTGAACAGTATGCCGTTCTTACGTACTTAGTCAACACGTATTGTGTATTGTGTACTCCGTTCAGTATCTTCAGTAACTTAATAGTGAAAGACAAACAATAAGTGTCTTTTTCTTTTTATTAATATTAAAGTTAATAATTAAATTGATCACGGTCTTTTTCTTTTTATTAATATTAATTAAATTGATCACGGCAGTTTTCAATAAGTTATGCCACTTCGATCACAGCTTCTTTAAGACGGTTAAAGTTAACTTGTATAAAGTTTAAGTTAATTAAGTAAGGATTAACGAATCCTTTAAAAAAAATGAGAGGAAACCCTTTCAAAAACCTTTGGAAATTCCTATCCGTAATAATAAATCATAATCTTGTCATAATAACTGTCTTAATTAATGATAATTTAAGTAATTGTTCTCCAAAAGAGTATTTAGGAAGGCCTTCCAATCGTTAACTCTACTCTAATGACTCTAATGAACTTCTGAAATCTTCAACCGGAAGAACAATTATTAAAGGTAAATATAGTTATCTATTTTAAATATTATAGTACTTTAGTGTAAAAAACTAAAAATAGTCTGGTGGCGTCAAGAGCCTCTTCTATCGAAAATTATGCAAAAACTATAATTGTTTTGATTAATATATTATATATATATATATAATAAAATATATAATATATAATATATAATATATAAATATATATATTATATAATATATATATATATTATATATATATATATTATTATATCATATATATATATATAAATCACAGTACTCCACACATTTTGCTGAACAAAATTCTGAAAGTCTTAAAGTCAATATATCAATATTATTATAGGTCGATATATTATTATCTATTATTATTATTATTTATTATATATTATTTATTATTATTATTATTATTTTTATATATTAGTATTGATTATTTAGATTTTTTTTTAGAACAACTCTTTTTATATACACTTCACATATATATTACCGTGTACTATATAATATTATATATATATATATATATATATATATATATATATATATTTATATATATATACATACACATGAACACATAATAAAAATACACATCAACATACTAATATAATATATATATTATATTATTAGAAATGACTGCAGGTAACATCCGCATCCGCACATAATTAAAGATTCACATCTGCACATTATTAAAGATCCGCATCCGCGCTGTGGTAGTTCAGTTATTTATTTATTTTTTTATTTTTTGTCTCATAATTTTTTTTTTCTTTCTTAGGGTTGGTCTGCTACAGCGCTTTGCCCTGCGGATGTTGCGAGAATATTTATTGTGGAGATTTGATAAAGAATTTTCTAATAAAATACTTGAAGATGAATCTGAACGCAAACTTTAAATGAGAGAAATGTGACTTGACTCAACTATGTAATTATGACATGATTTCACAACATGAAGTTCACAATAATTTGAGTTAACAGAGTCACATGAGATTAGGGATGCCCAAAAAAAATCAGCGACCCTACAGCTTCTGTCTCTGATGTAATACCATTATACTCAATGCTAAGGAAGCATTATGAACCATCTTCAAATGAAAATGATGACGGTTTAAAAAGAATGAAAGGTGTAATAAAACTAAAGCTTGGAAAACACTTTGGTTCTGTGGAAATTAATGACCTTCATACTATTACAACTTACTTAGATCCCCGTTATAAAGGCAAGTTTTTTTGTATGACAATATTACAACAACTTAAATCGTCACTTTGTGTTGCAGTTGAAAAACTTCAATCCGAACAGTCTATTAATTAGCCACCCATTAAAAGGAAAAAACAAAATATACAGAACTAATCAGTAACAGATTCACTGGAAGAATTTCTACAGTCCAGTAGTGATGAAGAAACACACGCATTACCAAAAGATGCAGTGCAAATGATTGAAAACTATCACCAAGAAAAACGACTGGATACAAATCAAATGACGATCCTATCAGTTGGCGGAGTGGAGTGTTAAGCAAAATGTTTACCCACGCTTAAGTAAACTTGCAAGGAAATAATTGGCCTGTCCTCCAACTAGTGTTCCAAGTGAGTGAGTATTTAAGAAATGATGGGCATATATGATGAAAAGAAAAACAGGACTCTCAGCAGAAAAGCAGAAAAAATTGATGTCTCTCAAGCACAACTTTCCTATATTTGATTTCAATACTAGGCAGAGTAAATAATTCCATTGTTAAATCTCTTTCATTAAGGTCGGAGGTTGGGGAATGAGGATGGTGGGGTGCATTTGAGTTGGGTCCCCGTCCCGTCCCACACCCTGGTAACAATATTCACTTTATTTATACCAGCGTAGAGGAAAGAAGGATGTAGTTGTGGCGCTTTTTTTTTTTGTTGTTAAAAAAAAAAGGGGGGGGCGGGGGGGAAAAAAAATTAATTTTTCCCCAAAAAAGGTTTAATCTGTATAATGACTGACTTTAAAATGACATCATGATATTGAATCGGTGTGGGTTGATAGATTCCTTATATACAATAAATCATATAGCAATAGGCGGCATTTTTTGGACCTCCTGGGCAGAGTCAATGAATTGAGACGCGGAAATTGTTGAAAGAAATAGAGGACAGCATGCACACGTAAAGAAAAAAGGTATAGTCATAATGGGTGATTTTAATTTTCCAGGCATTCATTGGATTCCTTGTCTAATAACATTAACGAACCCAAATTGGGGGGTTTTTAGTTATAGCAGTTATTGTTAGATGGCATGTGACCATAACTTAGTTAGTAATGCATGTGGATGGTTTGGTTATCATATTTATATATATCATTAGTTGACTAAGCCAAATTGGTGGGATTTGTAGTTACAACAAATTTGACAAGCCCTAGGGTGCTTTGGGATTGCATGAGCATGTTTTGGGTAGTGGGACGAGGACAGTCTCGATAGGCCCATGTGGCTTTTTACTAGTCTCTATAGTTCCTAATGTCCTGAATAGATAGTTCTTGCATCATAAATTTATACTAGATAACTTTTTTGGACCCAGATGGTCCAAGAACCCACAAGATACGATGCATACTAGACTTAATATTAACTAACATTGAAAGTATGGTGGATGGAAGTTAGAGTTGAGGAAAATTTAGGAGTTAGTGACCATAATATAATTTAGATTTAATATGAATGTGAATTCTGGGCCCAAATTGCAAAGTTAATAAGGAAAAGATCTTAGATTTCCGAAATGGCGATTTTTACCAAATTTCGAGACATGCTTAGTACAACTAACTGGGATAGAGTTTAAAGACCAAAACTGTTTTATCATGCGGGAACATTTTAAGCAAATTTTAATGAATATTCAGTCAGTGTGTTTTAAAGATAAACCCATTAGGGTGGCAAAGAGAAAACCAGTTTGGTGGAATAGAGAGATAAGAGAGAAAATTAATGAAAAGCGTAGTATGTTTTAACAATTATTTAAAGGTAGTTAATAGGGAAGATGATTTAGAGAAAATTATAGGAAAAATAGAAAGCATGAACTTAGACCAATCAATAAGAAAAGGGCAAAGAAGAGGCAGAAATTAATTAGCAAGGAAGGTAATAAGAATCTGAAGAAGTTTTTTTAGCTTTTATAAATATATTATAGATAGGACAATTGGTCCAATTAAAATTTGATGAAAAATTTACAGTTTTATGTAAGAGTTGGTCAACATTTTCAATGCTTATTTTGCTTCAATGTTTACTGAGGAAAGTTTGGATATATATGGTATATATTATATATATATTATATATTATATATATAATATGAATATATAATATATATATTATATATATATATATAGTATATATATATATAATAATATATATAATATATAGATATTGTATATATATACTATAATATATATAATATATATATAATTTAGTATAAATATATATATATATATATATATTATATATATATATATATACTATATATCATATATATATAGGTATATAAATAAGATATAATATTATATTATATATATATATATATATATATTATATATATTAATATATATATAAGATATATATATACTCGTTATATATATATATATATATTCTGATATATATATAAGATATATAATATATATATATTATATATATATATATATAGTATATATAAATATATATATAATATACTATATATTAATATATAATATATATCTATATAATAATATATAATATAGATATAGGATATATATAATATATATATATATACTATATACTATATATATATGGTGAACAGCGCCCAGCGCGTTGATCAGGCCCGACCGGCTTTAGGAGGTGATCGGTCCACTCTAAATAAAATAAAAAATAATAAATTTTTTTTTTTTTTTCGCCCTCTCGTCAATCATTTCAGTGGTAGTACTACAAGGTTTATTTAGATCATATTTAAATTCTAGAAGTTCATAATTTTTAAAAAAATGTGTAGAACATTAGGGTACAAGAATTTCTTCAATAGAACATCACTTTTGAAAATGTGTTTTTTTTTTAATTCGTATAAAATAAAAAATTGTGGATCGATTTTAATTATTTTTTCAGTGTGATACACTCGAAGTATTTAGCTTTAAACTCTGGCAAAGTAAATTTTTGACCCAAGCAGTATTAGTGGCAAAAAAGCGGGGCCTAACTTGCGATTCACCCCGCCGTAAAAATTGATGGAGGGGTGGCTCGGACCACCATTGTTTTTCGTATTTTACGTATTATATTGACATTTTTATAACGTAGAAATTTGAAATATAATAAAAAGTTACTTTATATTAAGTGAAAATTTTTTTAAAAAAATGAAAATTTTAATAAAAAAAAAACGAGTTCAAAAAAAGTGGCAAAATTTTTGGGCGGAGAGGGGTGAAGCGGACCACCCTATTTATATTCGTATTTTATTTATCATTATTGGACATTTTTATTACTTATTTACGAATTTTATTCATTGATAAATAATTATATATTAAGTAAAAATTAAAATATAAAATTGGAAATTTTGTACGTAAAAGACGAATTTAACAGATGGTCCGAGTCACCCCCTCAATGGGTGGTCCGGCTTCACCCCTCCACGGGTCAGGCTGACTCGGTACGTTATTCAAACTTTAGATAAAAACTTTTATTATTAGAATTACAGATATATTTTTTTGTTGCTTTTGCCCGACTATAGGGCCGTGATTTACAAAAAAAAAAATTCCAAAAAGTGCATAGGGAGAGCCGGGAGGACCAAGTATACCTAAAGTGGTGTCCACGTCACTCGCCCGGCACGCCTATATACTGTATATATTGGGGTAGGTAGAGATTCTGAAAGAGGGTAGTACCAGCATTGCGCAAAGGCACTGTATTTGATTTTAAAGCGATCTATAAATTTGGTGACGTACCAGATGACTGGGGAAAAATGCATATGGTTATGCCTATTTACAAGGAAGGTAGTAAGGAAGATTGGGAAATTATAGGCCAGTTTAGCTTAACATCTCTGGTCGTAAAGGTTCTGGAAAAGTTAATGAAAGGTACATATAAGAGAATATTTAGAAGATAAACAAGGTATTGTACTGACCCCCAGCCACGTTCAGAAGGGTAGATCATGTTCAGGACAAACCTTTTAGAATTTATGAAATATGCATACTATATTAGATAAACGTTCAAATCAGCTTGATATTTGCCTTATATTTAGACTTTAGCAAGCTTTTGGATAAGGTTCCCCACATAAGGCTGAATGAAAAAGATTACTTGCCAATGTGGTATAGATAGGAAGTGATTACATGGTTGGATTAAGAGTCGGTTTGCACAAATAGAAACAGTGTGTACAAACTAAATGGGAATAAATCACCATGGGAAATAGTGAGAGTGGTGTCCCACAGATTTCAGTGCTGGGGCCACTTATTGTTCCTCAATATATAATAAATGATTAGAACCAGGACTAAATGCAAGGTTTCAAGTTGCACGATGTTCTAAGGTGGCACCTCAGTTAGAATAGTGAAGGATGCATTAAAATTTTCCAAAAGATCTTGATAAACTTCTTGGGTGGCAGATAAGATGGCAAAATGAATTTAATATAAAAATTTTGTAAGGTTCTTCACCTAGTTACTCAAATAAAAGTTTTAACTACGATATGGGATGGGATTGGCTTGAGTCTGTGGACCAGAAAAAGGATTTAGGTGGTGATTATAAGCAGTAATTTGAAAGAAGCTAATCAGTGTTTGGAAAGCTAGAAATAAAGCTAATTAAGGCATTGCTGGGCGGCAAATGAGATCGCAAGTGTGTACAAGAGTAAGATAGTAATAAGTAAACTGGATAATATAATAGCTATGTTAGCCAGTAATAGAGTATTGTGCACAAGTTTGGGCCCTTTAATTTAAAGAAAGACTTAGATATGCTAGAAGGAGAGTACAACGAAGAGAGCAAGCAAGATGATATCTGGGTTTGGAGGTAAGAGCTATGAGGAGAGTGAGTTGAGAATGTTTTCTGTAGAAAGGCGATTTCCAGAGGGGACACATGATTCAAGTCTACAAAACTATTTACATCTATTGATTAATACAGAGATCCAATAAATTTTTTCATAGTAGAACATGGACAGGTGACCGGGCATAGTAAGAAAATTAGGAAAGCATGCCATCTTGATATAAGAAAACATGCATTCAGTAATATTTTTTGTTTTAAATAATATTGAAATGGTCTGCCAGAGAGAGGTTGTTAAGTGTGACTCGATTGCAACATTTAAGAAAGTTTAGATTTCGGTTGAATTGGATGGTGGGATACATTAATATATTGGCGAAGCCAAGGATTGGCGGGCTTTTTATTATATACGTTATTTAAGTAGATGGCGTATGTGTGACCATAACTAGTTATTAATGCATGTGGATTGTTTGAGGATAATCATATAGATATATAATATATTATATATATATAGTAAAATAGTAAGATATAAATTATATAGATATATAATATATATATTTATATATATATATATATATATATATATTATTATATATTATATATTATATAATATATATATATTATTTTTGGACTAAGCCCAAATTGGTCGATTTGTAGTTACAACAAGTGACGAAGGCCCTAGGCGCTTTGTGATTTGCTATGAGCATGTTTGGTTAGTGGGTTGACTGGGACAGTCTCGATAGGCCCATGTGGCTTCTTACTGTCTCTATATTCTTAATATCTTAATGTCTTAATGTCTAGTCATTGCCCACAAGATTAAACTTTTTACCCAGGGGGTCATTATTTTCTCCACTATTTACACAAGCTGGCAACTGACAACCAGATGCACAATCTACTTTTACAAATATGTTATGCTTCCTGGCTAGGTATTTAGTCTCATTTATAAATAACCCCACCTCCGATGAGCCTACGGCTGCAATTAAAGGTAAGATTTTTTTCTCATTGTTTGTCATTTTTCTTTTTATTTTCAGTTTTCCTTTAATCCAATTTAATTAATTAATGTAATTATGTTGTTTATAAAAAGTAGGGAAAAGGACAAATCACAGTGATCTTCAGAGTGTCTGACAAAAATATAAATATGTACCTATTAGTAGTTATTCAGAATGTGATTATTTTATGCATGAAAGTAAATATGCATAAATATAATCTTTCGAGAAGAATGTTCTGTTAATACTCAACTGGAGTACAGGCTTACTGTTTTCCGATTTTTATGAAACTTGGCTTAATTAGTCTTATAATGACACCAATTTAATGGTGATGCCATTTAGATGTCCTTACTTACTTCCCACTATAAATAATGGGCCTGTGTATATTGTACATCCCATATTCACCGAAAAAGATATTCAATGAATATAGGTAGCACAACAATTTAATGGTTGTAACATTTTCCTTGTCTCTTTGCACCACAATCTGCAAAAGAAGACATTGTACTAAAGCCAATCTCCAATAACTCTGGTCTGGAAAACAGGCCATTGATATTGGTTCGTGGTAAATAATAAATAAATATTTCTTAAAAATACTTAATAATGTCATGCATGATTATATAAATCTTTAATTTATGCATGTATTTATGTAGGAGTTTCCTTTAAGAAACTTCATAAGACCGAAGTCTACTGAGAATTGTTTATTATTAAATAGAGTAGCTAACCCCATTAGAGTTAGCATTTTATCATTGTCCTATTCTAGTTACAGTATCATAAAAAAAGCTTTTCTTTAGCTTTTTGCATTATAGATGCTACAGTGGAGAAAAGAAGATATAGGATATAGAATCAAGTAAAAGGTTAAAATATTTAGGATTAGAATATAGAATAGAGATTAGAAAAAATAACTACTGTATGAAAAGTACAGTGGTAGTTATATAATCAAATGTAGAGCCATTATATATACAAATCTTTTTCTTTTTATTTCATTTATTATATCTATGTAATAAGTACATCTTAGTAGTATTTGTATGTATCTGTTTACTGTAGTTGTATTTTTTTAAGGCTTCTTATCAGCGTTTATATTCAAAGGGTGCATTCATTACATTTATTAAATCTCTAACGGGACCTCTACTCCTGGTTCTATGTCCACTTCGAAATTGCTCTAATGTTTCATTACCTAAATATAAAAGTGTAAGTGCACTGTCTTCAAGTTATACATTCCCAGGATCACCAAAAACTTCACCCACAAATTGGTAAGGATGCTCTGGAGTATCTATCATAGAAGATACAGACCCATCAGGAGAGGAAATCTTCAGCTGGTGACCTACTCCTGGCGGCGAAAACCCGTAAAACTCTGTAACCTGAGAACTAAGTGAACTCTCAAAACTAATAGAGGGGAACTCCCCTAGAAGGGTAACTGGGGTGTTTGGTCCAATTACCTTAGGAGAACCTACTGGAGAGCTAGACAACAGCGGAATACAGGGTATGTCCCTGAAGAAAATCTGGCAAGGCTCATTATCACCCTCATGTACAGAGAAGATATAATCGTGTTAGAACAATTCTCTACAGGTATAGATTGAACATTCAAACTGTCATTGGTAATTTCCATTACCAGAGACTGAAAATTAGATGGATACAAAAACCTAGATGGATAATCACGACCATATAAATTGTGATAGTCCAAAGAAGGTGTTGTTGGGTCATCAATATGTGTTGGATAATGTTCAGTGTTATTGTCAATGACGATATTCTGTACTCCTTCAGTACTAGATACCTCTTCTGTTATGATGTTATCTGTGACCCCTGAATCTACACTATGAAAAGAACTGTTAGGTGATTTGCTAATTTCTAAAGGAGGTAATAAAAACGTAACTTTAGGACGATTAGTTCGGATAACAGCTGGAGATACACAAGGAGTTATGTCTACTGAAGGACTATGTATATCTGTATAGTTTATTTGTATTTGGGAGAGTTCATGTGTGAAATCTGGCAACTGTGTATATTCCTCCAAAGACATAGGATTAAACGGAAGAAAACCTTCAAATTCAGCGTTCTCCTCAGTGATATCAAAACTAGAATCAAACAAGGGGCCATCAGAAGACTCAAAAGATTCCCCAAGGACATCACTAGTTTGACACACACTCTGCGTCCTCGAAAAATTCATCTTCCTCCAGTAATTTGTCCTCATCCGAAAAAAAAATCTCGCTCAGGTCTTTATGACAGGCCAGATATTTCCTTAAATAGGCGAGAACCTCCACCCATCCTCTCAAATGGGAGAAATGGACTCTATATAACCTATCAGTTGTTATTCAATTGTCTTTTGACATAAGTCATTCGATTTAGGTTCACCTCTACTATTTCAAACGGCCCTTCCCATTTATTGTGAAACTTCATAACCACTAGATCCAGTTTGAACTATTTTTCGAGCTACCTTTTGTCCCTTTTTAAAAGGTTTGAAATTAATACTACCCTCTTTCCAATATTGTGGAAAAGTATGAACTAGGGAGTGTGCTTCTTCTAATACAAAGTCAGGAGGAGATTTTGTTAAAGTACTAAGCGGCATGTTGTAAATTAATACTGAAGACACAAATTCTTCGTTCCAGTTTGCTGTTTGCTCTAAAACAAGACATTTTAAAATTTGAATAAGACCAGTTAAATCTTTCACAAATCCCATTACTTGATGGATAAAGTGGAGAAATTCTTATATGTTTAATGTTGTGCTTATTTAATACTTTTTGGAAAATCTGTGACGTAAATTTAGTACCATAATCAGTCAAGATCCTATTGGGAGCTTTAGGAATGAACGGAAGTATGTGATGTTCCAATTTTTGAGATACGGTCAGACTGGCTTTATCTGGTATCAGAACCATAACTATCCATTTTGAAAAATGGTCAATTAAGACTGGACAATATTTATTTCCTTCAGAGTTTTAGGAAACTGAAGTAAGTACATTGCACACAAGTCAAATGGTGAATTGGCAAGGATCTTTAGTATAGGAGGAGTAATATTGGCTGAAAAATTCTTTTGTCTGACAAATGGGACAGCTCCGAATGACATCAGATACCACTTGATATACCCTTAGGTTCCAAAAATGTTTATATAACAATTGTAGAAGTTTATTACGCCCAATATGCGTGCATGAAACATGAAATTCAAGAGTCGTATGTATTAACAAATCTGTGAAAATGACATATAACAGTTCACTGAGTTCTTTTTATAATACAGAAGATCATCTTTGAAGACTATCCATGAATGATACATTCCATATGGTTTAGGGATCTGTTTTTGTGGTAGATTCTGACCAACCTTCCGAAATTTTTTTAACATTTTTCCAAGGATCTTATTGTTCAATAGATCATACTCTACATCTAAATCATTTACGTTTGTGTTGCTGACATATTTTTTATAGAAATATTTCATACCACTGCTGGTGTTCTATCGGAGGGTATAAGGCCCTTGGCAACAAGTAACTCATCATCATGTAAATACAACAATTGCTGTTGAGACATATCAGGTAAAAGGTGATTATCTCTATAGGCCGGGGTGCCAAGTATCAAAGGGTGTTCTTCCATATAATGACTTGGGACTATGAAAAACATGGAGGGTTGTGGGGTGAAATTGTGTTGGAACTTTATAGTCACTTCAACAAAATGGGTTATGGGTATCAGGTTAGTGTTTCCAAACTCACTAATGGCTTTGACTCCAACATCTGCAGATGGTAGGGTTACTTTGGTTTCACCCAACAGTGAAACAAAATATATGATGTCTTATTCGTCTCATAATAATACATCATCTTAAGAGATTGCTTGTAATCCCAACAAACTCACACCACACACAGTAAAAACTCTAACATCGTGGATCTACAAATGTATTAAAAACACAAGGCAGATGGAAGGGACTAGCTACGCTTTTACACGCCAGGCCCATAACCCCGGCGGCAGTCACACACCCTCCTCGCCTGCGCCAAAACTCACCAATCACCCAAATCCGTACGACCCCGAACCCTCACGGTCATGATCTCTGCATTGTGATAGGCCGAGTGCACCAGCCTACCAAACTGGCACCCAACCGTTGGCCTCTTATCCAAACTGTTCTAGAAACAATTCACCACTTTATGTTTTCCGGGGTTGGGGGCGACCCACCTCAGGCCCACCCTCGATTTTAAGGAAGCCCACCCGAACCAATCGAAATATGACTATATGTCCTCAAAAGTACGCCAAATAACATGCGGTGGTTCAATCCCATAAAAGGCAGTATTATGATATTAACTACTTCCCATTGATATGTTTCTTACTTTTAAATTACATTCTTAAAATTGACAGATTATCAAAACCGATAATATTAATATCTTACAATTATAAAGAACGAGGAAAGGAAGCAGGCTGGACACTAATTAGGAAAGATGTCGTCCATTGGTAATGACGAAGCTCGGTTGCTTTTAATATCATGCTTACGTTGATTCATAATCTATTATTATGGTTGACTTGTGTGAGTAGATGAAGAAAATAATTATCCAAATAGCATTGAGTTAAAAATATAATTAATGAGTATATAATTGTCACTCATTAACGAATAAAAAATATAGATAGGTTGGTTAACATATCCTGGAAAAGAGAAAGGACATTGAAAAAAGTTAAGAAGTAAACACTTTCCACAAAATTATATATGAAAATAACATTTTCAATTAATTATTTACATTTTTAAAGTGTTATTGCTATTACAAATAGAAATATTAATTACGATCTACAAATATAAAGAACGAAGGAAAAGACAGGCAGGCTGGAACACCTGGTGATGTCGTTACCTTGCAAGCTAAGAAGCTATTGAGGTGCTTTAAAAAATATACTGTTTCATTGAAATCCAACTTTTTTTTGGAGTGAAGTTGTAGTATGAAAGGGAAGTGTATAGTGGGGTGAAAAGCACCGTAGGTAATTAATATATTTGTCGCTTAATTTGCTCAAAGGCGTGGACACATGAAAACAAACACTAACGCTAAAGCGATCAACCTAATATATAAAATTACTAAATTCTTCATTTATTTTACATTTCTTAATATTTTACATTCAAATGCAATAATTTAACGTCAATTCTATACAAAATATATTAAAGAAGTCAGAGGGAATTAGGACAGAGCTGGACCACCTTAGGTGTAGATGTCGCCTTTAGATTAAGGTGATAGTCATCGGTATTTGCTTGCTAAATACTAGATATATCTTGAATCTCAAGAACTATTATTTATTTAGGATGAGTTGCAGGAAAGTCTATTTATAAAGCACCGGGCATATATTGTGCAAACTAACATTCGTCAAAAGCATTATGACATAGGAGTATTGGTTCAATCCCGTGAAAGGTAGGCCTGAAGTAATTTTCTTTACTTACTTCCCATTATGATGATGTGACTTTCTTAATATTCACATCTTAAAATTGCGATCAGTTATGCAAGTATTAACTTTAACATAGAGATTAGAATATGATGATATATATATAAAATGATAATTATAATAAGAATATAAGAGAATAGAGAAAGTTAATAAAAGATGAAAATAGAATTAAGATAATAGTAAAATATATGAAAATAGTAAAAATATAAGAAGAATAATAAAAAAGTAATATAATATATATATAGATTATATATATAGATGAAGTATAGAAATTTATATAGTAATATAAATATTAAGTAATATTAAAAGATATAAATTATAAAAATGGGTTAGATAGAAGAAAGAAAATATATATTATAATATATATGTTAAGAATATATATAGTATATATTAAAGAGATATAGATTACAGTTGATAAGTTCACTTAAGTCTAAAAAATTTTAATAAGGCCATAAGCAGTATAACTTTATAAGTACAAACCACTATATCTCTGTTCTCACTCATTGTGACAAATGTAGAAGATAGCTTACGAAAATTATGTCGTTAGAGACAAAATGAATTCCTGTTACCTTGTTGATAGTTATTTATTTTACGATATAGAATCTGCGCACTTACTTAAATTAAAAAACAACGTGTGTTTTTTAATGTCTCAAATAATCACCTCTTATAATCCTCTACGCCCTGGATATCTTATATCCAGACTCACTTAATTAAACTCTCTTGATAGCCTCTCACCTAGACTCCACACACTCCAAAAAATACATTATGTTCTATAGAATCGAATGAGTGATAAAGGAAACATTATTCATAAAAATTCTCTTTCACCTATAACACTCTACGTTTATAAACACTGCTGTAACACACCAAAAGCTATATATCAAACTTCTTATATAGTGTCAATATATTTGAACTCTCATTCTCTGCGGACGTGCCCTCTTCTTTATCTGCGGTGTGTCTCGGTGACTTCGTTCTTAACTTTCTGTTCTATAAGGTTGTAGGTGGGGCGTCTTAAGCACATTGGGATGGTCGTGTGATGGGATGGTGTGACGGGGTTGTGGAACGCGGGGGTATCCCGCTTGCGTGGATGATCGTTCTTGCAGAGATAGCGTGGTGTGGGTGTTCGTGATGTTGAGGGCACCTTGCCTTTATATTAAACTCTTCAACCTTTCCTCCTATTGGAGCGGTGCGAGGCCGAGTCTAGCTTGGGTGAAAAGATGGGGGTGGGGGGTGGATCCCGAGTTTACAGATTGTCGCAAATAGGTAAATGGTCTTCTGTTTTTTCTAAGTTATTTTGACTGTAACCTATCCTTAACAGAAAGATTTAAACACCTCGAATCTTATAATCTTATCTCCAGAATATGCTTTCGCTAAGAAAGCTCGACCGCTGATCTTATTTCCATTTACTGACTCTTGATCCTCTGCTATTCAACATTTACGATCAGTCTTTATCTGTGGCGATAAATACGTCGAAGGTGGTCGACAGAGCCTTGCACCCAAAGCTTTAACTTTCTAATTCTCTTCCGATATCTACTCCTTCTCTCTGTAACCTCCTTTTACTTACCTTATCGTCGCATTATGCTGCAGCTGTCTGATACGCCTCGCGATCCATCATCGTCATAGCGCGCAAGCTTGTTTGATACCCCCATTCAACACTTTAAATCATATACAATGTGGGCTCCTCAGAATTCTATCCTACTCCAACATTTTCTACTTTTAATTAAAATGTTTCTAACGATTTTACTTGTTTATGTGTCACCTTTTAACAACTTCTGTCTAAGCCTGAGTGACGTCACTTTGCAGGTTATTCCTGTCCAATTGCAGACAGAAGACCCGCGCCCAACAGCAAAGGATGGATGACGTCAGCACTGGCGCCGTCGATGTCCATTAGAGGGGTAAGCTATTCTAATCTGTTAGGCGAAAGGAACATTTCAGTGCAGTGCCTCAAACACGGCCCCGGTCGGTCGTTGCAATTCCCAGCTACTTAACAAGCGTGCCACACAAGTTAATAAAATAGCATGGTCGGAAACACACAATCGCTCGTAACATTCTCAGGCTGTGTGCTGTAACACCTGTGGAGCGTCAGTTCTCGCCCGCGGGCGGGCAGGTCGAGGTGCGGGTCCGCACGCATGGACGCATCGGACAGCCGGAAGGTCGAAACCGTGCAGGTAGATTGACCGGGGAAACGAAGCCTTAAAAAATACTGAAGGTGAGTGAACATCTGAAAAGGGAGGATGCAATGTAACGGGGTTCGAGCCCCAAGTTAGCCCTACCGAAAAAGCAGGGACAAAAGCTAAGTGGGTCAGCGAATGGGTGATGTGGCGGTGTTGTGTGTGAAAAAAAACAAACCGCGCAACTGTGCGACCGCGGCGAACATTAGTGTGGTGTCTCCTCTCGGGTAGGGTGGTAGTGTGTTGATTGATGGTGAATATACGTGCTTGAATGTGGTGGTAGTTGCTATCTTACTTCTCTCTAATCATATGGGTTAGTCTCTCTATTTAATGAGCTTTTCAATTACGGAAACCTGCCACAATCGAGGGCCGCGCCCAGAACGTTACAGACTGCTTAAATTCTTGAGTGTGGTGGTGGTTTCTACCGATCCGCGGGGACCCCCACACCCTCATCGCCCCACCAAGTCTGGGCGCCCCACAGCCACCCACACCCCGCCCTGCCCTGCCGGCGCGGCGGCTGCGTGTGCCGCGAAAACAATGGAAAAAGGGCGGAACTATGGTGGGGTCTGGGTCGAGGCAATTCAGGAAAGGGAAAAAACAGTAAAAGGAAAGTGGCAGGGCTAAGCAGGACGGAACAGGAGAAATGAGCCAGTGGATGAGTAAAGAGTAAGGTGTGTAGAGTGCAGGAGTGAGGGGTGGAGATGGGAGCGGGGAGTAAAAGTGTGAAGGAAAATGGAAGAAACAAAAAAGAAAACGATAATGGTTTCAAAACAGCAAAAATGACAAAGAAAATAAACAAAAACACCCAGAAAAAAAAAACACTCCGAACGACGTGAGAGACCCAGAAAACCCAGAGAGGGACAGAGGAGACCAAATATAAGGTGTGAATAAATGTTGAAAATATAATGACAGAAAGTTAATATAATAGTACGTAAGGATGATTAGGTGAAGGAAATAGTATACCAAGCCCTCTTTCTCCTGGAACGTGTAAATTACCTAAGCTGCATATATACAAGAATAGCTCAAGTCAAACCCAACCCAAATTCGATAACGCGCTAAATATAATAATAAATATACAGTAGAACATCCTGATTTAGGTTGTACCCTGAGTAAGTTTGTGGACAAGCGCAAGATGTAGTAGTGTAAATGGTCAAATGATGACGTAAACAGACACGGATGTGCACTAGTATTTAAGGGCTATCCTAAGACGGAATGTGGTAACACGACAAACAATAAGCGTGGATACATTAGTGATGGCTCAGGTGAGAGTGCATTGCAGACACACATTCAGGTAGTTGCGCACCCTTGACGTGCTAAAAACCAAACGGGTAAGGATGGATAATAAGGACTGTTATAATTATGTGTGCGTGAAAAAATAACCAAACTATTAAGTAGCTGTAGAGAAACGAACTCCTCTCTCTCCCCTCTATATATAGATGAGGTGTATGTGTGACGTCAATCCCATCAATGTACGTGTAAACACCACCTTCCGTCTTAAATGTAACGCACTTTGTAGACGTATGAGTGACGCGAATATGCTAGCCTGTATTTACGACTTGGTACCTCAGATAAGTAATAAGATAGATATATAAATATAAGATAGGATATATATATATATATATATAGATATAAGAAGATAATAGATATATTATATATTAATAAAATAATATATATATATTAGTAATATATGAATAAGGCTGTAATTATATATTATGAAGATTTGTTATATTATATGAAGTATATATAGATAGATATATAATTTTATATAGATTATAAATTTAATAAAAGATTATTGAAGATGTTAATTAAGGATATAAAATTATATAATATAGTAATAAGTAAGTAGAAGAGATATATATATATAATTATATATAAAAGAAGATTGAGAGCGACAAAGAAACTGGATGTGAAATGAGTGGAGAAGACTATAGGTGTTGAATTGATAGCACAATAGCAAAGGATTACAAAAATACATATATTAAGACTCACCTCATAAGTGACTACGACTATATGGTCAATTAAGATTAGTTAATCAAGATGACGTGGGGTATAAAAATTGATATTATAGATAGGTAAGGGGAAGAGGTGAATAAAGGCGTGAGAGGAGATAGTTGAAATAACACTTGGAGGGTAATGAAAGTGGGAAGAGTTGCATAGTGGAAATGACAGTAATAAAAAGAAAAAAAAGGTAGGGAAAATAATAGTATATAACTAAGACCTCAAAGAGAAATAACAGTAGTATGCCTAAATAACCGTATAAACGAAAGCGGGGTTTTAACGTACGAAAATATGGGGAAAAAGGATATATATATATTAGTATATATAGTAGTGATTAGGTGATCCTATGAATTTTAAGTAGGTAATATTTTTATGACTAGGAGTAAATTGATTATATCGGCGAAAGGTCTTGACAGGCGATAGTGGCCCGTGCTCCGGGGGTAATATAGGGAACCGGCAGAAGAGAAAGACGACCGGAAGGGTGGTGGTAGGGTGAGGGGGGAGAACAAAGGAGGGAAAATCAAGAGAAAAAAACAGTTGAAAAAAGAAAAGGGAAAAAGGATAATGAAATCGAGAACGGACATTGTATAGATATAGGTATATATTATTAGTATATAGTATATATATATATATAAATATATATATTATATATAGTACTATATTAATATATATATATGTATATATATATAAAGTAAGATATGTATAAAAACAGATAGTATATTAATAGTAAGAGAGATATAGATAAAATATATAGAATATAGATAGATATATAATATATTATATTTATATTATATATATATAAGTATATATATAATATTATAGATTAATAGAAATAGTTAATATAATATAATATATATAAAGATATATAGATATATAGTATGAATAAGATTATATATATAATATATAGTAAGTATATATGAAAAATATAAGAATAGTATATATATGATGAATAAATATTTATTAATAATATATAGAGTATATAAATATAAGATAAGATATATATAAGAGATGATATATAATATAGTTATAGATAGATATAGATATAATATAAATATATATATATATATATAGATATAGGAGTATAGAGTAAGAAATAATATGAGAGAGAAAATATACCGGACCGGTAATATAGAACCAAAAGTAGGTCCCAAGCTACCAGGGGGCGTGGTATATACTATATATATATATTATATATATATATATATAGAATTAATTATACCTAAGAGACTATGAAGTGGCCGGGGCCCTGAACTAGACATATCCATAAAAGTGCGTATCGCTAGTGCATAATATTATAATACTAATGTGGTGGAAAAGCCGAATGACATCTCAAGAAGAGTATCAGTTGGAATCCCGTAAAAGTCTACAAATTCCATCTTGTAAACAGAAACTTGTGTTCGTCCTTTATTATTGCAAGTCATTTCACATTTATGCTTTAAACTCAAGATTGACATGAAGATCAATTTTCAAACCGTGCTCCCGGTGGTTTAAATTCCCCAGTTGTTAAAAGTTTTCAAGAAAGGCGGTAATTCAAATTAGCTTTGATAATAGTTTTTATAATCAATTTTAGGGGAGTAACTGGACGATATACTGTCCAGTTTTTTTTTTTTATAAATGCACTTGTCATAAGATTATATTTATAATATCTATGTTGGTCAAAACATATTTTAATCTCAACTTTAAAACTTGTACCCCAACTTTCCAGTAATTTCTCATACCCTTTCGATGGAACAAAATAAAGTGTATGACAACTAGTAATGTTCAATTATTTACACGATTGCTAATAAGAAGGACAGAAATATTCAATCACGTATAGTCAGAACCAAGGATGTATTAAACTCACGATTGGTAGCAAGTAAGACTACTTGTTTGCTATCATAATGTGCGTCATTGCCCAAGATATTCTGCAAGAATATGACTGTCAAAATTTATGATGAGAATTGTAGAATCAATTTTCTTCAGACTCATTGCTCCAAACAGAATAATAAAAATTACTAATTTTACACATTGCATATTGAACAGAAGTTTAAAAGGAATTAAGTAATAACAAAACGTACTAAATAATCGTTTAATGCATCAAAAGTTTTTTTCCCAAATTCTTGTGAGTGCGGCGCCTTGTCAATTGTAAATGAAAATGAATAAATAAAATTTTAAAATATATTTTCATATAAAAATAAACTTCCAATATTAAAATTAATTTTGGCTGAAGGCCGTCTTTCTAAGAGTTTAAAAATAGGTTTCTCACATTTTGAAGCTACGCGTTCTATTTTGTTATGTTTTGGATTAGAGTTCTTCTACTTATTTCAAAACTTATATTAAAACCACTTTTATCTGCACGGACGTGATAGGGGCTCACTATAATCTATATCTTTGTCTATATGTGTTCACATATCAGGCATCTGCTCACGGGAGTGAACTCTCGAATCCTCACCATATTTCTCTCACCCCGTAGCACAAATAGTGCCATTGTCTATAACATGAATTTTGAGCTTTTATGAGTATTCAAATACAATCAAAATTGCTTCATTGCAGTGTACAACTTTCCAGTCCCACATCTGTTCTGATAGTGAATTCGTAGGCACAACCAATATCTAGTAATATTTGTTACCTGTTGATATTCAATATTCCTCTTTTTAGACCACCATTTCTAAAGGGTCAACTGAGTAATTAATGCATTTAGCATTTAAGGATTTGAGTGGTGTCTCTGATCCGTTACTCCATATTAATTTGCCCAGACTCCTTGAAAAAAGGATTCTATATTTAGGAATCTTAGTGCTATAAGAACAAAAACTAAAAAACCAGAAAAAAAAAAAAAAAAACAAAGCAAAAGTAAAAACCATTGCTTTAAACACTAGCAAATAATATATAGCTTAAAACGAAGGCAATAAATTAGATAATGATAATTATCTTTTGTTAGACTCATTATATTAGTTAGAAGGTATGTTTTTGTAGAAAATTTTCCAAAAAAATTTCAATTTTTTCCCATTTTCAAATACCAGATTTTTCCATCACTTTCGGCCTGAGTCGTATGATGGGGTTTAAGTTTAGTTGCAGAAATGTTGCTCTGAGTATCAGCCAGAGCGAGAAAATACATTTATAATATACTACCTTATGTTGTATATCATATGTATAGTATATACTATATATATTTAATAATATATAACGTAAAATAGGGAATATATTAATGATATATATAATTTGTATATACATAAATTCAGAAACTTTAGTTATATAATATATTGAGATCAACCTTTACCTTAATTAATTATCTGATTACTTATTAATTCCCAATATTAACTCCAAATAAATATACAAAATATAATTAATTATCGAACATTAGAACCTATATATTCTATATATATATTATTATATATATAGTCAGGCTTTAATGATATAAAGATTAATATACATGATTATATATATTATAAAGTAAATATATTATATATAGTATAGATATAGATAATAATATTAAGATATTAATATATATTATATATATATAATATATATAGAGATAAATAAATATATGATATGATAAGATTATAATAATTATATAAATTAAATTATAATATATAATAATAATAATATATATATATTATAATTATTAATATTATAGAATATTTATATATATATAGATTAATAGTATTATATTTGTCCTATATTTATTAATATATACTATTATTTCATACTTATAAATAGATGTCTGTGATCTTATCGTAACTATATATAGGCCTATACATGAATAAACTTCATGCTAATAACACGCTATTAGTAGTTCCGAGGATAATTTATTGATAATTTAATCCCCTTGAGGCGACAAAACAAAAATACAGAATATTTTTTATAAATGAATGAATTTTATTCATGTTTATTTGAATTACATTCTATATCAATAAGTTTAATATTAAATTAAAACAAGAAAAAGCTTATAAAATACTTTCGTTCTTAGCCCTTTCACATCACGTTGCGGTTAGCATCATTCAGAAACTGATTGTATTATTGTAAGAAGTATCCACAAATTTTGGACTATCTTATCGTTTGTCTCCTGGCCAGCTCTGGTTTTTTATATGTTAAATAATGTTATCAAAACTATTGAGATTAATCATGACTCGATTGTTGTGAGTTTGTCCGATTTTATTTACCTATGAGAAATTAGTAATGTCTATTTATGTATGAGATCGCTGCTGTGTGAGCTTCATTGTATGAAATTCTTGGAGTTCTTTTAGAAAGAATGATTTCATTGTGAGTGCGATTATTTAGTATTTTGAATAGGTGCCTATTAATTCTGTTGGAGATAAAGATCGAAGTAATATGACTTATGATGTTGAAGATATTCATAAAGTGCATTATTATTAATCTCAATTATTTTGAAACTTATTTAACTAGAATAACCTAGAGTTGCCATTAAATAGAAGTCAATTTGGTTACCTTCATATCAATTCATACACAATCTTTCCTGAAGATTGCATACTCGCCACCGCCGATCATATGCGAAAGCGTTAGAACGAATTTCAAGCCTTTTTTTTTTATTTAATATTAACTTTCCTTATAAATTTTTGTAAATAAACAGTTGATTAAAATAACATTTAAAACAAAAAAAATTGTTTTGTTTTGAGTCGCTGCTAAGGTAAATTATAACAATATTTAAAATAAATATCATATATATAAGATATATATATAATTAATATATATAATATATATATATTATATAGATATATATATATAATATATATATATAATAAATATACTACTTATATATATCTTATATATATATATATATATATATATATTATATATATATATATATATCGTCTACCCAGGGCACGATAAGAAAACGTGGTTGGTTTCTAAGTTTAATTCAAGGAAGAGTGAGAAAAGTGAAGAAACAGAAAATGAATAGGAGTAGTGCATAATTATATAGACGATAAATATAAAGGAAAATTAAAAAAGGAAATAAAATATTAGGAAAGGAGAGTGTCTCTGTTAACCCTCACAAAAGCACAATATTGCATTTTGGCCTTCAACTGTGCCGAATATTATAAATACTAAGATAAACAAAAATGCTTGCTCACCGAATTCTACATATAAAGTATGAAAATAAATTTTATGCTCCGTAATCTTAATCTGCTTGGTCGTCCCTGCGTGCTTCTTCATTACTTCAATTTGATGTATTTAGATACTGGCATCATGTGCACGACCATTAAGGAAGTCCAGTAAGAATTAGTAGAAGAACAAATCTGCCACCCGAAACTCCCATCCCCCAAGATTTTTATTCCTTTAAAATACTAAAAAAAAATAAATTTATAAGTTTTCGTGCATTACATCCTATACGCACGTCATAACAATACACACTAAGAGTGACTAGGCTATTAGAATTATATAAGTGGCTCCATGATGTTGACTTTAGCATAGATCTATGGAGATTTTTGTTATATCTAAAAGAGCTAAAACACTTTAACTGTTTTATCAAATATTTTAGGTATTTGCTTGCAAGATTTAGTATACAAGGTTTAATGCTGCTAAAAAGAAATCGCAAATCACCCCTCTTAAAAACTTGTAGGCAGTTTTTCTGCTTAGTTATTAGTCGAGCGACAGCACTAAAACTTTGCTGAGCCCTACCCTATAGGAAGTTGAGAAAACAACGAAAAATTTTTTGACAGCTTCCCACAACTTTGGGTACTTTTTAGGAACATCCTTTTTGTAGCCAAAATTCCTGGCATGATTGTTTAAAGAGGGGGTTTAATTCGAAGTCATTTTGTAAATCAATCAACTCCATTTACATAGTGGACTCCATTTCATTTGTGCATAACTCGGAAAACTGATTGATTAACCAATCTGGTACTTGGAGATTTACTAGATCTTGATATCTGCGCTTCATATCCTCTTGCAATAATTTCAAATGATAACAAAAAATCATGATGTCGTCATTTAAAATGGAATTACCATCTTTT
>JABUQX010083499.1:15000-25000 GCA_015478945.1 Trachelipus rathkii | reverse complement strand
AAAAAAATATTATTTTATTAAAACAATAGAATACAAATACAATATGCAATGATGGAAAATTAACAATATAGAGCAGTTGCAAAATTGATATTATTAAAAAAAGTAATTTCCTTGGGTTCAACGTAAATTTATCAACTACTGTTTGAATAAAATAATCATAATTGTCAAAAAAACAAATTTTCTGTGTACACTCATCAAAGCCAGTCCGTTTAACCTGTCGTTCTTCCATAAGTACCTTCGCCGAGCCAAGTCTTGATCCCTTCGCAGAGTACTGAAAAGGGTGTTTGTTCTACTGTTTACTGGTGGTGCTATGGCTGGGCGAGTAGTAATCATTAAAGCCTTTTCGGCTCGACGGAAAGAAATGTTCAGTCTCCTTTAAGACTTGGGAGACGACAAGATCTTTTAGTTCTTCGCTACTCAGTTTCTTGTCCTTCCAAATTTGTACCAAGTTCTAGCTCTTCTCCTATGCCTTCTAAGTGGTAAAAAACTATTAAAAATAAAGCTGTGTCTTTTCCTTTAAATCATCGATTGTTATGAGTAGTGCATGTGGAAAGGATGTAGATATGCCAATGCATAAGCAGGTGTATTTTAAGTAGAGAAAACCGTAATTCCAAAGAAGAGATTATAGAATCCAGATACGGAATTATTAATGCATTCCAGAAACTCCCGTGGGGATTTGTTGCTGGATGGTATGCTCCGGTGCTGGCTAACTACCAATATCCGTCGGTATATTCAGATTCAAAGTCCCAGTTGCTCAGCGAAATTTGATTAGCTTCTTTTAACAGCTTCATCGGTGATTTTTCTTCATCTTTTCCGAGACTCCTAACATTTCCACAATATGTTGTTGCGTGCCGACGGTTTTAACAATATCCAAGGGTCTTGGATTGGAATCATTTACAACTGGCTCTAACATCGCAGAGTACTTTGCGATCAATATCATACCATGATGAATGACGACTTACATGCCCCTGAATGCAAACTGAAAAGCGCTTTTTCTTATGGCGGTATTTCCTTCAATGGAAAGGTTTCTAAGCTTGCATCATTCGTACAAAGTGTTCCTTAAACACTCTGATGCACTTGTGTAGTATCAAGGACCATCTGGTTTGCATAGGTTGGGATGTTTGGCATTAATTTTCTTTTCAAGACCGACTCGCGGAAAAAACGTATTAATGTCCTTTATAGTTCCACAGTTATTGCAGGATTTCTGGTTTTGTGTTCAAATCATTTACTACAAAATTTTGTTTGTGTGAAAAGCAATAAAAGGAAACAATTGCTTTTTTATACTTTTCCGCAATATTGCTTGGTTAACTCTTTTCTTTGCCAGACATCGTAGAAAAGCCATCGGAAAACCCAAAGCCCACGCAATTCTCGGGATCCAGTTCTTCGGTCATGACAAAATCTTCAATGGCTTTCGCAATGGTTTTGCGTCAAGCGCTTTCAGTTCTAAAAAGCCAATAAATTCCTCTTTGACTTCATTCGGACTCTTGTCGAAATAGCGCAACCTATGGATAGTTTGTTCCTTTCCAGAAAATCAGCGGTTCATCTGTAGGTTACGCTATGCGCGCACGCTCCTTTACCTTATTAACGATGCTTTCTTTTATAGTATTACCACATAGAGAAATGATCTCATTCTTGAATCTGAACTGATTGGTATGTGGATTTTCTTCCCCTTTTCAAAATAGTTTTTCAATGACTGATCTCACGGCATCTATTAGCAAAGCGGCACAATCTTGCAACACTCCCTCATCATGATGCTTACCCCCGACGAAGCCGGTAAATCGCGGCGTACCCAAGAAAATTGTCACACATGAAATTATTGAGGATAACATTTTTTTATTTTCTTCTCTATGATTTTCTTAGAATGCTGATTAATTTGGATGTCTACCGGAACGTCCTGTAGGAAATCTTGCAGCTTAAACAGCAGTTTTATGCCACTCTGTGTTTGTATGTCCCTTACAAACCGCATTAACATCTTTATATTTAGTGAAAGTTCTTATTAAAGAGCCTAGGACTCCTACTTGACCGAACTTTTAATTGGGTGGAATAAAATACAAAAACTTTGCCAACAATGCTCCCTTTAGGCAACTGAATATCGTCAGCCAAAGTGAAATAGTCGTCCAACCATTCTAATTGAATTGCCTCTTTAAGTGGGTAGCATCTTCCAAAAATTATAGGTCTTAGGTGGAATCCAACACTTTCTTCAGTAACTGTTTCTTTTTCTCAGTCGAGATCATAGATGAATGTCCAACGTATCTACAGATGTCATTTTCGTTGATGTCAGTCTAAAACTGAAACGCTAGCTCCGAAATCTGGACCCATATCTTAAACGTCGAGGTGCTGGGCCTTGGTGTGGGTTCTTCATCATGCGAAATATGCGAAGTAGGAGGGATTGCTTCTTGTGTAGTCTTAGTTGACTTATTGGTATCTTCTTCGTTGTCACCGCTACCATTTCCATTTTTATTGAGTCTTCCTTTCAAACTTTTGACTGCGAAACAATATAACTATATATATATATATATATATATATATATATATATATTATATATGATAATATATATATTATATATATATAATATATATATATATATATATATATATAATATATATAAATAAAATATAATATATAATATATATAACTATATATATATATAAATATATATATATATATATATATAATATATATATAAAAATATAAAATATATTATATATATATATATATATATATAATATTATATATATAAAAAATATATATATATATATATAGTATATATATATATATGTTCTAGTCAGTTAAATCTCTGGCCACATATGGTCATAGACTAATAATTTTACTAACATTCAAAGATGTTAATAACAGAAAAAATTAAAAGTAAAGCAAACTATGTTGAAAACCACTAATTCTTTCTGGTTGTAATGAAATTTTTTAAAATGAAGCCACCTCATAGAGACAAGTAAGATCAGTAATGTTCACAAAATTCCTACTTTTAAAGAAGTTAAATACACAAAATTTACTTTATAATATTTTAAAGTATAAACCCCTATCCTCGCAGGGGTAAGTATGTTAATGAAATTGTTAAAATAAAAAGGAAATGCCGTACTTTTTGCGTTAATAAAAATAATCAATGATAGCTTGGAAATTCATTAAATTAATTAATTCCCGTTATTTGAACACAAAATCTAGAATTTATATATACATATCAACATTAAAATAAACATAGATAGAATAACAACACAGTTCTTATCTACAAATTAAAAGAGCATATAAAATGAGTGAGAAGACCTCGTATTGGCAAGAGAAATGTGAGAAAATGACGATTGCAACTAGCCTTCGCCAATATACTTCATATATATATATTTATATATTTATAATATATAATATATTATATATATAATATATATATTTATATATATATATATATATATACATATATATATATTATATATATATAATATATATCCCATATATAATTTTAACGGCCACCCGGAACGGGACGTTGGATCAAAAAAATTCGCAGGTAGACTCTATAGGAGTAGGGCAAGCTGCCCGCCCCCTGACGGACCGCGCCATGTATATAATATATATATAATGATATATATATAATATATAGATATAATATATTAATATATAATATATATATTATTATATATACATATACATATAATAAATTATATTATATATATATATATATATATATATAATAAATATATATATATTTATATATATAATATATATATATATAATATATATATATATATATATATATATAATTATATATAATATATATATAATAAATATATATTATATATAGTATATATATATATATATAATATAATATTATATATATATATCACTATATATATATATTATATATATATTATATTATATATATATATATATATTATATATTAGGGGAAAGAGGGAAAAGTTTTGAAGATTCAAGGTTTGTGCCACTTCTATCAGAAGCTTTCGAATGTTCGACCGCCACCAGCGAAAAGAATCATTAAATGTTCGAATATTGAAGAGTATAAAGATTCAGGATGAAGAGGAAAGAGGACCAAGAAACAGAAAGAGGAGAAAGAGGACAAGAAACCCAGAATGAAGAGGAAGAGGACCATGTTATGGGAGAGGTTGGAAAAACAGGGCCGGGTCCCCATAAAGAAAGCAAGTGCACCAAAGAAACAGAAAGGAGGAAAGAGAGGACAAAACCAGAATGAAGAAGAAGAGAGGATCACCGAGAAGAGCTTTCTTACGAAAGTTATAATTGGCGATCAGAGATAAGATTAGAAAAATTCAGATGCGTTCAAATATTCTTGCTTCGAGGTTGATTCGATACTTTAAAAAAAAAAAAATAGATACCAATGTTCCGAAGACGAATATATTGACACCAATACCATGGTCTAGGTCCATTTATTCGGCAAATGCTCGAATGGCGGAATGTTTCCAGAAGAAGGAAGGTCAAAACAGAGAGAGAGAGAGAGAGGGAGAGAGAGAAGATGATGAAATTATATTAAGAACTTTACCTTGAGTATAGATAACGACTTGTAATTTTGTTCTCTTTACAGAATGCAGAGAAAAAAGTACAATGACGTGAGAGAGAGTAAGAAATGAAAACTTGCGAGATAAGCAAGTATTGAAGTTAGAAGAGATTAGAGATAAGAAAGAATGGAAAAAGAGAATATATTTTTATAGTAGTGATAGAAACCAAAATGAAGATAAAATAAAGAACATAAGAGATAAGTAGTATACATCAGAATTTAAAGAAATTATATTTGTCATATAAATGATAATGAACATTTACAAATTTATGGCCTGATTGATCACAAGAATATAACTATAATATAATAGAACCTGTATTATAAGTAAGTAAAATAATATTATTAGCTAAAGAAAAATAAAAGTATTATTCTTATATATATATTATATATATTTATATTAATATAATATATAATATATACATATTAATATATATAATTAATATTATATTATATTAATATTTATATATTTTTTATATATTAATATAATATATATATATATATTTATATATATAAAAATAATACTAGACATGATCTCCACTGGAGAGCTAAAATATTGTTTTATGACTATATTAACAATAATAATTATACAGATATATAATATAATAGATATGATAATATTATATATATATAATATATATAAAATATTATTATGATATATAATAAATAGATAGAAGATACTAGTAAAGTAAGTTAATATATAAACGACATATTAATGTCTATTTAGAAATATATAAAAGAAACATAAACTGAAATGAGTGGACAAAAACAGTTGAAATAGTAGGGGTTAAGTAAACATTGAAAAGAAACAATGCAATTAAATGGAAAACATTATTGCAGTGCAAATTATTTATTAAAAAAAGGAAGTGTCCTGCAACGAAAGCACAAACGGAAAAAATGCATAGGGCAAAAACAAAGCTGCCACTGCATCTGACACCAGGGGTTACCGATCGTAGCTCAATGAAATCTTTCGCCAGACCAGGCGCTGCCCCCTACGAAGGCACGGTGACAGGTCGCGTAGACGCCGGCGCAACTAGAGCCCAGCGAGGAGACATGTTATGATGGACGTATCGTAACTCCCGCGGCCGCCAGGATCAATTGTCCCTATCGAAGTCGCTTGCGCATATTCTTGTTCTAGAAAACTAAAAATATAAAGTGTCGTTGTCCCAGTATATTCTAAGCAGAGTAAGAATTTTCGTATTCTGCAGAGCAAGGATGGAAATTAGTTAAGTTATAAAACAAATTATTAACCAAACAGAATAATGACCACTGAGTCATGCGCCACTTATCCAGTTGATGGCATAAGATACAAACAAATCTAAATAAAACAAACAACAATACAAAAAAAAAATAAATATCAAGTCCCAAATACCCAAGGAATAAAAAACGCCCACAAGAATAAAATTGAGAATAAAATAGAATATCATGGGTTCGTAGCGAGAAATAGCAACTAACAACAAAAGCAGACCACTACAGCCACTGTAATAGAAAAAAGGGAAAGAACAAACAACAGTACATTACAATTTTACCTTCCCAAACGACTACACACCGTAGCAAAAACACCTCAATAATTCCGTTTATTCCCCAGATCATTGCAACTCTTCTGTTTGTGATTCCAAATTCATTACTACTAGATTTTGGTGTGTGGGAAACAATAAGACACAATGCTGATTTCACCATTCCTCACGCATTATTGCTTAGCGTAACAACCTATCTCTTTGCCAGACATCGATAACACAGCACCATCCGAAAAACCCAAGCCCAGCCAATTCCTCGGGGATCCATTTTCGTTCAGAACAAAATCGCAACGCTCAGCAATGTTTAGCTCAAAGCTACCTTACCAATCTACAGCCAACAATAAAAGTCCCTGACTTACATCAAACAGACAAAACGAGTGCACGACCGAAAAAGAGCCACCCGACAGAGGAGCACAAAGACAAAACAACACAGCCGTTTCCACGCACACACAGTTACACAGCGATGACCACACGGGCGGCACACCCGCGAGCAAACACGATGACGAAGCGTCTCTGGTAATGGTTAGATACAATACATTAGAGATTCTCATGAAATGTAACTAGATGTAGAGGTACATTATTGCGCACGGGCAAAAGCATTTTGAGTCAATAGACGACGCCGCAGCAGACGCAGCGTCAAACAAATCTGTACTAAATACAACTTCCCGTACTTTAAGCTAATAGTATAATGGAGTACCCCAACGGTCAATAAGCTATGACCGAATACCGTAAATAACGAGCATATACACAAGTAAATGTATGGTAACAAGTGGGCGTAGATAGTATAGGGAGTAGCGGACACATGATAGGTATGACTAAGCCACTTATATAACAATTGTATACCTAGGGACCAGCAGGCCATACCAGCCCTATATAGGGTAGTAAGCCACAGGGAGCTAGATTCAATCTATATAATATACTTATATATATATATATATATAATATACACACACAAACATTACACAACACACCACACACACATCTCTTAGTCTTAAAGTCAGCTGTTTAACAGATTCCAGGAAACCCTGTTCCGATAATCCTCCGAAATCGATACAATTGACTAGAGTACTCGCAGCAAAAAGAAGGTAAACGTAAAAACCGAATGGTGCATCTATAGATCTGGAAAGGCCCAGGACGGAAAACCCCTCCCCATGTTTGTCTGTTGTTTAAGAGTTGAACAACAGAACTTAAAAATTTTGAACAATAAAGAAAAACGAGAAGGAATTAAACCCACTTTGTGATAGAAAGAAACTTATATTGCTGTCCGAGGTCACGTGTGGAAGCAGCAGATATTGCTCCCAACCAAAGAAAACCGAGAGAGGACAAACGCAAACTGACATATGGGATTTTAATTCCTATTATTTTGTAATTAATAAGGGAATCGAAAAGAACTAGATAAATAATTAATAAAAAGATTAAAAAAAAAACTATTGACTAGACAAATAGGTTAAAGGTTGAAACTAAAGAAGTTACCCGCATCATATCTCGAAAACTAAGATAGGTACAAGAAAACTGATAACACATATGGAATCAGCGTATGAAAATTGTGTATGGAAATGAAAAAAAAAATTTAATTTTTTTTAATTTTTTTTTAATATTTTCAAAAATAAAATTAGTTAAAAAAAAATAATAAAATTTTTAAAATTAACGTATGAAATTTGTATAAAAAAAAATGGAAAAAATTTTTTTTTTTTTTTTTATTACTTAAAGAAATACCCCAGGGTAACCGCAAAGATGCAAAGAGTCGGGGTCTCTCGGCCTTCCCGGGAACGGGGGGGGACTTCGGCCCCCCCTCTGTTGTCCCACCGTCGGCTCGAGGCCCCTAAAAAAAAAATTCAATGCTGATTCCAAAATATGTTATTGTATGAAAAAAAAATTTTTTCCTTTTTTTATCATACATATTTCACACGCTAATTCCATATATGATATTAGTTTTCTTCTAAAACCTATCGTAGTTTGGATATAAAAAAAAAAAAAAAAAAAAAAAAAAAAAATAAATTTTTTTTTCATTTTCCGTACAAATTTCATACGCAGATTCCATATATGTTATCAGTTCTCTTGTACCTATCTTAGTTTTTGAGATATGATGCGGGTAACTTCTTTAGTTGGCGCTTTAAAAAATAAATAAATAATTGAAGATCTAAGACGTGATTAAAATTAATTTCTTTCTCCAAAACTTGAAGCCCTTTAAATTATTCTTTAATTGTGTTACTTAAATATTTAAAATTTTCAACCCTCATTTGTTTAGCGTTAAATTTGTGTTTTCATAAATTTCTATAAGTGCACAACAACGTTACTTTAAATATTAAATTGCCATTCTTAAATATAAAAATGCCAACTATTGGAAATATGGATTATAAGTTTTTTTATAATTATTTGACTGTAGCCATTGTTAAACTTTTAAAGAATTGGTGAAGCGCATGCCAATCAAATTTGTATTACCAAAATCATTCCCGAAGTCAACGTCCATTCTTGTCAGAAAACAAATCCTGACTTCCAGACTCTTGGAGCCCTACAGAATTAGAACCTTTTCATATTTTCTGGAATTATGTATTACATATAACGTCATTGCTCTACAGAAGTTTACTATACTCTTTCAAACTCTGCATGACCCAAAATATGTATAACACATTTTTGTTATATTATGATCATAATTAATGTGAGCCCTGTAAGGGTAAAAACATTGTGGACCTTCGATATCTAGATCAAGCTGCAAAACCAAACGCGAGTTTCAGGCATCGGTAATTTAAGCATCGTTTTAGGTGCACATAGTGGAGCATCGAGTCAAAAGTCAAAAGAAAAATGATCCAATTTGAAATCAGTCTTCAAAATGCGCCCGTCAGACAGGTTAGATGCGATATAGCATATCATTCATGATTTTATTAATTTTCTACGCAAATATGACACATACAACTTCTCTCAGCACCAAAAAACACCACTTCACACTTTAAATTTTAAAACATATATAGCTTGTTATTATAATATATAATATAAATATATATATATATTATATATATAATATATATATATATAATATATATATAATATATTATAAATATATATATATATATGATATATATATATATATATTATATATATATATATGTATCAAGATGTGTGCATGGAAGTAATATTGAGCAATATTTAATAAGTTTTTAAAAAAACTACCAGACGATTAAATTAATAAATATGAACTTTATTTAAGATTTATTAGGAAAAATTGCTTAAATAATAACACGTAATAATTTGTGGACAGATATATTAATAAATAAGTGTATAAATTGAAGGTTTTGCAAACTTTTTAAACTAGTTACTTGATGTTTCTTACATCACGTGACCGTTCACTCGATTCGGGAGAGGGAAAATAAAAACAAAATTTTGGATAGAAGATAAGTGCAGAAATAAGCCTTTAAAAAAGATTGCATAAATTCGAGATTTAAAGATTACGAAGTTAAATAATATAATTTTTTTCGTGTGAAACTCTTGAAAATTTTTTAATATTAAGAATCTATAACAATGGTAAAAGGCTACAACCTGGAACTATACTCTGCAACGCACTTATTTTTGTTTTATTACGATTTTGTAGCGATAGCAAATAGCAGTACTGCCAATTTAAATTATCTCTCATTAATTTTTTTTTTAAGTTAATTTAATACCAATAGTATGCAGGAAACGAACTAACTTTTTTTAATTATATTAATTTTTAGGCATTTTGGTCCATATTTCTGTCAAATCTGTTTTTTTTTTAATTAAACTTTGTGTCTTTCTAACTTTACAAGGTTGGCATCTATTCAAGAGTCAAATAAAGTCCCGCCCCCAAAAAAGTACTGCCAATGTAAATTGTCTCTAGTAAAAGTTTTTTTTTTTTTTAAGTTAATTTTAAAGTTTACCGCATGAAAAGAGCTAATTATTTTATTTTATTATTTGAAGCTTAAATCAATATTTTTGAC
>JABUQX010083499.1:0-5000 GCA_015478945.1 Trachelipus rathkii | reverse complement strand
TCTGGGGTGTATGTAGAATTTTTCAGCTATTTTTACATATAATTAATCGATTTTCGATATATCAATACATATTAAAACATTTCTTAAATTTAAAATAAGCAATGTTTGCAAATTTTTCTGATTTCCTGAAAATTTGAAAATTGATTAATTAGAGCAGTTCTAGATAAACAATATTTTATATAATACACATAAAACAGTTTAAAAAAATAATTACATTATACGATTTGGGGATGATCGATATATTTTAATATGAAAAATAAAAATATCAAGAAAAATGCGAAAAAGTGAAACCGCTTACGCGGCCAAAATCTCACTCTTCGAACACGGAAGAGGAACACTTACAGTTTTTAAAGTCCTATTACTATGCGTTACTCACAGGCACCTCACAAGGTAATTCCAAATTCGTGATAGATAACCTTCCTGATTGTTTCATCCGGAGAAGATTTTGCATTCAACAGATTGATTGATAAATCATAGTAGAGATATATATATATAGATATATATATATATATATAGAAGATAGCAGTAGCATATATTATTTACATGGTATATATATAGGGTATATATATATATATATAGATATTTAGAGAGTATATATATATGTATATTATTATTATTACATATATATACATATTATTATTATTATTATTATTATTATTATTATACATATATTATTATTATATTATTACATATTATATATTATTATATATATATATATATAAATATGTATTATTATTATTATTATTATTATTATTATTATATATATATTATATATATATTATATATATATATATTATATAATATTATATATATATTATATATTATATATTTTAATTATTATTATTATTATTATTATTATTATTATTATTATTATTATTATTATTATTATTATTATTATTATTATTATTATTATTATTATTATTATATATATATATATATATATAAAGATATAAAGTATACATATATATTATTATTATTATTATTATAGTAAAATCACTATATATTATTTATTACATATTGCTACATATATCATATTATATATATATTATTACATTAGTTATTATTACACATTGCATGACACATAATGTATATATATATAAAAAGTATATATATATTTATATATTATATATATATATGTTATTATATATATATATATATATATATATATATATATATATATATATATATGTATATATATATATATTACATAGTAAAAATATATATATATATATATATATATATATATATATATATATATATATATATATATATATATATATATATATATATATATATATATATATATATATATATATATATGTTTATAGATTGTGATGTGATAGGGGCTGCGCTTTTACCGGAGCCCCAAGGGCTGGATTAATGTTCATTATGCTCTTTTTTGTGCTATTTTCCCATTAAGTGTGTTTGTATATTAAGTGCTCTCCTGTTTTAATTGTTTTTAACTAGTATATGGTTTTAATATTTGAAGAATTATAATAATTATAAAAGATAAGTTATTAGTTTTAATTTTTGTTTTTGAAACTTTTTAGTTATGTTAGATAGTCATAGTTAGTTTTTAGATTTGTGTAATACGTAGTTTTGATAGTACTAGGTTATATTTTTTTTTCTTCGTCTTTTAACTTTAGTGTTTAGTGTTTTTATTTATTTTTTTTAAAAGGTTTTTTTTTCAACACTTACGAATTTGGTTGCATATTATTTTAGTTTATACATATTTAGTTTTATATTGAATGATTGTAATTTTTTTTTTATTATTTTGGTAAATTTGTTAGGGTATGTGAATGCGTGTGTTTTAAACTTTCTAGATTTTTTTTCAGTTTTACATATTTATTGTAAATACGGTTTTAGCATTTTAATCATTTACGTTTTTTAGTGAGTAAACTATTTTAATCTGATTTCAACTTTCGTTTTTTTCTGTCTGTCTGTTTTTGCTGTTGTTTTGTTGTTGTGGTTGTGTGTGCGTGTTATGGCAGCTTTTCTTCACAGACGCAGGTCAACGACTTTCGACAACATCCGTGGCTTACTCTAACCCCCTGCATCCGTGGAATACCACCTCTCTAATTCCTAACCCTAACCTTTGCTCTTGTCTGAGACACAGATAGCTAAGAATTCTCTAACTCGTTTAATATGTCTAACTATAACTTATTTCATAATTTCCGTCTAAAGGGTGGGAGTATGTGCTCATGTTAACATAAATACTCTGTAACATCAGTCTCGAGAATCTCTGAATCTCCTAACTTCGATGTTCTTTTGGGCTTAAAATCTTTCTTCCTTCTACTACAATAATCTTTTGCTTTAACTACACTTCTCCTAATTTAAATGATTTTTACTCTGCCTTTGAATATCTTACTACCTATCACGAGACTGTTATATCTTCTCATCCAAATACTGAGGTCCTCTATTTAGGGGATTTCACACAACACTGAATGTTTGGGGTCCTCTCATACTGATTTAGGTGGGGAGGAGGCCGAATCATTTAGCATCTCAACGATCTGGAGCAACTAATTAGGACCCCACACATTCCCCCGCCTCCAAACCACTTGCTGCACTTCAGCCATGTTGCAACACCAACACTTTTCCATAAAAATGCACCACTTTTTGCTACTATCGGAAAATCTGACCACAACCTTATATCTCTTAATTTAATATTTTTTCTCCTACAGCTCCATCCTGCCCTACGCGTTTTTTTCTGGCACTTTGATCAAGCCGATTGGGGTGCGCTGCTTCTACGCCAACTATAATTGGAATGACTGCTTTTCTTGTGACGCTTCGACTTCCGCCGATAAGGTGGGAGCTGTAATCGTTGATGGGATGAGCAGGTTCATTCCTTCTTCGACTAAATCTTTCTCTCCTCATAATCCATGGTCTGATCGTGCTTGTTCTGCCATTCAGGCCAGAGCGAATGGGAGGCAGCATCTTCCGTTCTTCCCATCACCTCTGCTAATTCTCATCCTAGCCAGAAATCGTTGCAGGGATACTCTTCGACGAAAACAAAGGGGCTTTCATCAAACGAAACTACCCTCCTTGGTTCTCCTACTGACAAATCTTTTCTGGCCTCTTGCCAAAACATCTCTAGTTCTGCAAATCTGTCTTTCCTCCTCTTATTCGATCTGATTATTCTGTTGCTAATTCTCCTGAAAAGGCCAATCTTTCGGCCTCCTATTTTCCTCTAACTCAACCCTGACGATTCTGGCATCTTCATCCTCCTTTCCCTCTCAGGTGTCCTATGCCTTGCCTGTGATTACATTTGACCGGGTGCGGGCTCCTGAAAGCTACGAACGTTAGGAAGGCGGTGGCCCGGATGGTATTCCTCCCCGAGTTTTGAGGGAGGGTGCTTCCGTGCTATCCCCCGCCCCTCGTCCAACTATATTCTCTATGTCTCAATACTAACACTTTCCTTCAGGGAAGGACGCACATGTCCAACCTATTCCGAAAAAAAGGGCTCTTTGATCCTTCCAACTATCGCCTATAGCTCTTACTTGTATTCTATCTAAGATCTTTGAAACTCTTCAACTCTCATTTCTTATATCATCTGGAATCTCATTCACTTCTTTCCGATCGCCAGTACGGCTTTCGGCGCTCGAGGTCTACTGGCGATATACTTTCCTATCTTACTGATTCGTGGTGTTCGGCGCAAGTGATGGGAGATCTGCGTGGTGGCGCTTGGACATATTCAAAGTTTGACCGGATATGGCACGCGTCACTGCTCTCCAAGCTCCCTCCTTTGGGTTCTCTTTGCTTACTTAGGTCTAGTTTTCTTCAAATCGCTCAATATCGGTTGCTGTTGATGCATCTTCTTCTTCTCTTCCTTCTTCTGTCAATAGTGGTGTTCCCTAGGTTCTGTCTTATCTACTTTATTCCTGCTTTTCATTAATGATCTTCTCACCTGCACATCTAACTCTATTCACTCATATGCCGATGACTCGACTCTTCATTCTTCAACTCATTTCAATTCTGCTCCTTCTTTTACTTCTAGAATTGCCTCTCGTCTTAATCTTTCCGATTCTATTCTCGCTGATCTGGATAGAATTTCCGGGTGGGGTCGTCTGAACCTTTGTGAAATTCAATTCTTTAAAACCACTTCTGCAAATCTCCTCTCTCTAACACACCTGAACTTTTCCTATCTCGACGGTTCTCTCCCTCGCCTTCCTGTTGACAATATAAACATCCTGGGCCTTTTAACATAAACAAAAAAATGTGTCTTGAAACCTCACATCACAACGGTTGCTAGGGCGGCCTCAAAGAAACTGGGAGTTCTGTTTAGACTGCGAGACTTTTTTTCCTCTTCCCAGTTGCTCCAGCTATACAAGGGCCTCATCCGCCCTTGTATGGAGTATTTCTCTCACATCTGGGGGTTTCGTTTCGCCTGATCTTGATAGGTCAGTCAAAGGCCAAAGGTTTATAAACTGTTCTGTACTTTCCAGTTCACTTGTCCCTCTCTTTGCGGCGATGTTGGTGCTTTATCTCTTTCTATAGGTACCAGCAAGTGCTCGAGGGAGCTTATCACACGGGCACTTCCACCTTACGCGTCGCCCCTGTACCAATTAGGGCGCTGTGTCTGCACAGTGAGTTTGTGTTGATGTAGGTAACCCCAGGCTAGTTCACTGTGGTGCTTCCTTCTTTCCTGCCACATCTGTTCTGTGGAATTCTCTCCATCTTCTGTGTTTCCTGCTGAATTTAATCTCCTCACTTCAAAGCCTGCGTCTGTGCTCATCTGCGCAGTTTGCGTTAGTTGATTGTGCTTCTGAGGCGTGCAACACCCCTCCTTGAATAGGCTCTGCCCGTGAGTGGTAGAAATACTAAATAGTATATATATATATATATATATATAGTGTATATATATATATATATATATGTTATATATATATATATATATATATATATATATATATATATTAGTGTAAAAAATAAAACGCGAAAGGTTTCACGATAAATGCGAAAACGGTTAAAATGTTCAAACTGGAAACTGAACGAAGTACAAC
>JABUQX010083498.1:0-15998 GCA_015478945.1 Trachelipus rathkii | reverse complement strand
CTATTTACTTCATGCCTAGTGTTATTATATTTTAGAACACACATACACCACACACACACACACACACACACACACAACACTTACACTTATACACAACATTCACTATGACACTATACACACATTCACTATGACACTTACATTCTCCCATAGCCACTTACATTTACACTCACACACAACACACACACACACACCTTACACACACACACACACAGATTACTTACACTCACACACAAATTTACTTACGCACGCAGATTTACTTACACTTCACACAGATTACTTACACTCACACACAGATTTATTACACTCACACAGATTTACTGACACTTCCACACACAGATTTACTTACACACAGAATTTCCTTACACACACAGATTTACTTTACACACACACATTACTTACAGTCACCACTACGCACACTCACCTTACACATCCCACACACACGCACACTCACATTACAACATATAACGTATAATTTATAAAACATTTTATGTTTTAATTAACACGTACATTTATATTACGCATTCAAATATGGAACTAAAATTATTTCAAAAGTTTCTAAAACTTCTATAAAAAATCAATCATTATCTTTGAAAATTTTATTTAAATATTTGAAACGCAGGACCCCCTCCCCATTTAACTGTTTGTTCCCAAAAAGTTTTAAAATAAACTTTTAGTTTAACAATTTATGAAAATTTTATTAAAACATAGATTTTAACGTACCTTTAAAGCAATAATCAGTTAAATCAGTTAAGTCGGCCCTAGCACCCCTCCTACACCAAGCTATGCCACGTTTGGTTCCTAGTGACTACTGCTATTACATCATCTTAGCGATGTAATAAGATATAAAAATAACAAAATAAGTTCTTCCTTCTAACATAAACATGTATTTTATAAAAATCATTCTATTTTTAATTTAAAAATAACAATTAATCACTTACAATTATATAATATTCGCTCGATGTTAACTAAAATATTTCAAAGTTTTTTAAATCATTTGGATTTTATTATTATTATCATTGTACATTGACAATCCAACACGAGAAACACAACAACCCGCACATCGTTACAAGGATACGAGAAACTGGAACCATCTCTCTGTAAAATGTGACGAATAACTTACTTTAGCCCTCAATTTAGGATTAACCTTTTGTACCCCGGGGCGATTTACGCCTAATACCAGGGTCAAAATATATGTCATCTGAACCTTTTTCTGTAAGAATTGTGGCTGCAAGAAGCTACGTTAAGCTAAATTTAGGATAAACCTTTTTATATCACAGGCTGACTTAAGCCTAATACCAGGTCAAAAGGTATTCAGTATAGACCAGAGAAATCGAGGCAATCAATCGTTAATTATCTTTATAAATAGTATTTCAAACTGAAAACAGGCTGGATCGGTAAGATCCTTTGATCAGGTAAAGGAAGAAATGTTTACCTTTCTTGAGAGTGGACGGAGTAATCCTTAATCTCTATAGACCTCGTAATGTGATGGTCGAGAATTATTTTTATCGCTTTTTGTTTTTTCATATCCTGAGCCCAAGTTTCGTTTATTTATACTCTTAACATACATGTAAATATTTTATTTAAGAAAGTAAAATAAGGATAATAAAACTTACATATATTAATTAGAAATTTAATAATCATGAACTTACAATGATTTTATATATATATATTATATATATATATAATATAATATATAATATATTTAATATAATAATATATATAGTATATTATACATATATATATATATATATATATATAATATATGATATATTATATATAATATATAGTATATACTATAATATATATAAGGATAACATGTTAAAGATATACAAGGCGTGTTAAATATATTACAATGCGTTTATATATAAGGTTAACATTAAATATAATACTTCTACATACATTTTTACACATGATGTTTTCGCCTAATTTTATATAAAATTCTTTAAATCTTTGCAAATATGCAATCATTTATATCATTATCGATGAAATAGTTGTGCCTCAGTAATACCTTCAGTTAACACATACGTAAAAAGGTTCCCGCTCAGATATTAGTATATTTACATTCTGGGTCACCTGCATTAATACTTTCCTGCCATTGTTTTCTAAGTTGAGATAAATGAATTTTTGTACGTCTATAGGAACTTAGGAAGCGTACGATGATTGCGCGTAGGATCATCAATCTCTCATGGTTTTCTACAATGGTAGTATTCTTGGTTAAACATGAATAGGAACTTACAGTTCCGTAATTAGATAACACATATGCCTTCTTCAATCTGCATTAACATTCGCCTACGTACCTCTAACGTATTGTGTGGTTGCATTAGCCTGGATGTAGAAACCATGATGTAGGTTCAATACTGGTTGTGTTCATTATTTTCTCTCCCATAATCTAATTTCCAAACGATTATGTTTTGATGTTTAGAAAAAGTTAGAGTAAGTTGCTTTATCGCTGGTTCTCTTCGCACAGGCTAATAACTGTTTCGGTTCAGTTTAAAGCCGGAGCTTGGTTTAAAGGATTCTGTAAGCCACTCTCAGTGTGATGTACATATACAAAGTAATTCATTTGGACTCACGAAAATACGCTTGGTATTATAACATGGTGAATTGGTAGCACACTTGAAAAATTCAAGAATCCATCGGGTTTTCTTTTTATATAAGAATGAAACCCTACTTCGGGGGATCTTGATTCCCACTGGACAATGTTTTGTATTGAGGTATACCTGTTAAGGTGAAACATGATATACACTTATTGAAAATAGAACACTTTTATTTACAAATCAGAGAACTTGTGCACAGGGCTTAACAGCCAAACGCAGTTATTGGATTTAAAATGAGTTTGCGTCTAAAACATCCGCCTGCTGGAAATATAATTTTCATTCATCAGAACGGTAGGGCTCAGATATGAAAAAAACGCCAAAAGCCGATTAAAATAATCTCGACCAATCACATTAACCCCGACGGTCATATAAGAAAGGATTGACTCCGTCCACTACAAGAAAGGTAAAACATTCCTTCTGTACCTGATCAAAGGAGCTTTACCGATCCCAGCATGATTTCAGTTTTGAAATTATATTTATAAAATAAATAACAAAAAATTTCTCGTCTATACTGGAATTACCTTTTGACCTGGTATTAGGCTTAATCCGACCTGATGTACAAAAAGGCTTATCCTAAATTAGGCCTAACGTAGTTATTGCACCAAATTTTACAGAAAAAGGTCAGTTTGAAATATATTTTGACCTGGTATTAGGCCTAAATTTAGGCCCGGGGATACAAAAAGGATTATCCTAAAGTTACGGCTAAAGTAGTTAATTTCAACCATACAGATGAGGTCTAGTTTCGCTATCGTAACGAGTGCGGGTATGTTGTTTTTCTCGTGTGGATTGTCCAATGTTTACATAGAATAATAAATAAAGGAAATCCAAATTATTTAAAAAACTTTGGAAAATATTTTAGTTAAACATCGAGCGAATAATATAAAATGTAAGGAAATAATTGTTATTTTTAAATAAAAAAACTGTAGTAGAAGTGATTTTAATAAAAATACCATGTTATTGCTTGACAGAAGAAGAACCTTATTTTGTTTATTTTATTACTTTATACATCCGCTAAAGATGATGTAAAGCAGAAAGTCAATAGAAAAACGTGGCCAAGCTTGGTGTAGAGGGTGCTAGGGCTGATCTTACTGAGTGTTACTGATTTCATCTGCTTTAAGAGTACGGTAACATATATGTTTTTAACCTAAAATTGTCATAACCCACATTTTCACTAAAGTTATTTTAAAACTTGATAGTTATCAAAATTTCATAAACAAAGAAGTACTGAACAGTTAATAATAACAATTCTTTGTCAAAGATACAATTGAATGATTATTATAGAAGTTTAAGCATACTGGTTTGAAAATAATTTTAGATTATATCGTTGACATCGCCGTAATATTAAATGTACGGTTTAATTCAGCAAACCATAAACACTGTTTAATTAAATTATACGTTATATGTGTAAGTGAGTGCGTGTGTGTGTGTGTAAGGTGTAAGTAAATCTGTGTGGGACTGTAAGTAAATCTGTGTTGTAAAGTAATCTGTGTGGGTAAGTAAATCTGTGTGTGAAAGTATAAATCTATGTGTGAGTGTAAATGTAAGTATCTGTGTGTAGGTGTAAGTAAATCTGTGTGAGTGTAAGTAAATTGCGTGTGTAAGTAAATCTGTGTGGATCCATATATGTGTGTGTGTGTGCTGTGTGTGTGTGTGGTGTGTGTGTGTGTGTGTGTAAGTGTGTGTGTGTGTGTGTGTGTGGTGTGTGTGCTACTTTTAAACTTAGCGGTCTTTGGATAAAGTTTGTAAGTCTTATCAATGTGTGTTATAGTGTCATAGTGAATGTAGTGTCTTAAGTGTAGTGTGTGTGTGTGTGTGTGTGTGTATGTGTGTGTGTGTGTGTGTGTGTACTGTGTGTTCTAAAATAATAATACAATAGGCGATGAGTAAATAACACTAAGATATAATAATAAAAATAATAAAAATGAAATAATAATAAAGTAAAATAATAAAATTAAATAAGTATGAGTAAACTGACTGCCATGCATAGCATGACAACGACCAAATAAAAAGCAATAAAAAAGAATAAAAAGTATTAAGAAACAAACAATTAAAAGAAAAACATAATGTTTAATACAATATGACGAGGTTTAAAGCAGTAAAACATATGAGTTAGAACAGGTAAAACAATGAGTTAAAGCAGTAAACATGAGTTAAAGCAGTAAGCAGTTTTTAGTTATAAACAAAAAGCCCTAGCATACTAATCCCCCCTTGATGTCAGGTAAACCATCTAGATTGACTTTACTGATTGAGCTGCTTTAAGGAATTAATGTCTATAATATATGAGTTAAAGCCAGTAAAACAGTATGAGTTTAAAGCCAGGAACATGAGTTAAAAGCAGTAAACAAGAGTTAAAGCAGTATAAACCATATGAAGTTGAGTTAAAACATGAGTTAAAGCAGTTATAAAACAAGAGTTAAAGCAGAAGCAGAAACAAAAAAGCATAACTAATCCCCCTTGGATGTCAGTAACACCTCTAATTGATTAGTGATTTACTGCTTGTAAGAGGGTACGTATGTTAATGTTTTGGAAAATTTCGTGCAATTGTAGTAAATAACAATGGATTATATTAGCAGACACTCTGGATTTGTTCTTCTTACATACAATTTAAAAATATAAATTAAAATATTAAGTAAAAAGATATTAAGTAAAATAATGTTAATAAATATATTTGTTAAATAATAGGTCTGTAATGAGTTACAGTTTTATGTTCGCGAAAATGTTTTTAATAAAAATGTCTAATTATGAAAATAAAAAAATGAAATGACTCATAGTAATTTGAAAAGCAATTCTTTGAATAGTTTACATTGATATATTTTTTCGTTGCGGGAATATTGCGCCTGGGGGCGCACGCGGCGGGCGGGAACACGGAAATACTGCGCCTGCGGGCGCACGCGGCCGCGGCGGGTACGCGGAATACGCGCCTGCGGAGGCGCAGGGCGGGGAACGCCGGGAACGAGGCGACGGGAAAGCGGCTGGACGGACCTGCGGGTGCCGGGTTCAGGGGCCTTTGTGCAGAGGGCGCATGCTGCGCCCGTGTGGTTAGCTTATGACTTGATGGGAAGGACATTAATTATTAGCTATGTTCTATGATGTTGGGTAGAAAAGTCTAGAAAAAGGTTAGAAAAATGTATCAAAGATGAATCATCAATATAATGGTATCAAAGATGACTTCATCAAAGATGAAGTCATCAAAGATGAACCTTCAAGGATGAGGCATCAAAGTTGAGGATTAGCTGAGGCATCAAGCTGAGGCATCAAAGTTTGAGGCATCAAAAGATCGAGTGTGTGGAGTGTAAGTGTAAGTGTATCTGAGTGTGGGTGTGAGTAGTGTATATGGTTTAAAGTAAGTGTCTATGGAGAGTGTAAGTGCTTATAAGTGTCATAGTGTGTATAAGTTTCTAGTGTCATAGTGTATGTGGTAGGTGTCGTGTGCAAGTAATTATATAATATATATATAAAAATATATATATATATCATATATATATATATAATAATATATTATATATTATATATATATATATAATATTATATATACTATATATATATATATATACTATATATATATATATATTTATTTATATATATATTATATATATATATATATATATATGGCTATAAGTTGATAGGAAAAGACTAACTACATAGTAGGAAGCATCCAGCAACTTGTAATATACACAATCGATTCCTCATACATTATAACCTAGGGGTAGACACACATATTAGGGCTATTCGGGGCTTCAGGGAGTCTAGAACAGCTGAAAAAAAAAAAAGGTCTGGGCACTCAGTTGGCACACTTGGCAGCACTCCATTGGACTATTGAACACTCACATTGAGACACTCAATTGGGCACTCAACTTGGCACTCATTGGCACTCATTGGCACTTACATTAAACCATCAACTGGCACTCCACTTGGCACTCACCCGGCACTCATCTAATACTCATAGAGAATCATAGAACACTAATAGAACATCACTAGATACTTCTTACGGGTGGGTTGGGAACCATCAAGTGTGAACCATCAATAATCTGAGCATTCAAAAGTTGAATGCATCAATAATAGATGCCAACAACAGATGACGTCATCAAAGGTTGAGCCCATAAAAGTTGAGCCATCAAAGTTGTAGGGGCACGTGTAGGCTAGGTATAGGTGTTACGCTAGGTGAAGGCTGGGTGAAGTCTAGGTGTAGTAGGCTAGGTGAAGGCTTGGTGGAGGCTAGGTGTAGGTGTAGGTGTAGGTGTAGGCTAGGTGAAGCTGGTTAGGTGTAGGCTAGGTGTAGGTGTAGGCTAGGTACAGCGCTGGGTGTAGGTGAGGTGAAGGCTGGTGGAGGCATTGGTGTAAAGGTGGGAGGCTAGGTGAAGGATAGTGTAGGCTAGCGTGTAGGTGTAGGTAGGGTACAGGCGGGTGGAATCTAGGGTAGGTAGTGTAGGCTGGTGAGGGCTGAGTGCCAGTGGAACTCTAGGTGTAGTGTTAGCTAGGTGAAGGATGGGTGGAGCTAGCGGTTCCGGGTGTAGGATAGGTGATAGGCTGGTGTAGGCGTATTGTGGCAGGCTTGGGGATGTAGGCTATATGCGAGCTAGGTTGTAGGCTAGGTCTCATGTGTGTGTGTGTTGTGTGTGTGCGCGCGCGCCCGCTTGTGTAGATGTTACCCGAAATACCAAAAAAAATTAGGGCTAAGCCCCTAAAGGGGCCAAAAAATTAGGTGGGCCAAAATTGGACCATGGATGACCAAAGGTTTGGTCGAAAAAAATTAGGGTGGGACATGTACAACGGTTGCTGACGCAACCGTTGCGCAACCCTTCGAAGGTTGCAAAAATTAGGGTTGCCGAAAAAATTAGGATTGCCGCCCAAATTTTAGGGTTCTCAAAAAATTGGGTTTCTCTCAAAAACTTTGGAGTTTCTCAAAAATCTTGGGTTCTCAAAAATCCGGGGTTCTCAAAAAATCCGGGTTCTCAAAATAGGGTTCTCAAAAAATAATTGGGTTCTCAAAAAATTTGGGTTCTCAAAAAATCCGGGTTCTCAAAAAATCCGGGTTCTCAAAAAATCCGGGTTCTCAAAAAATCCGGGTTCTCAAAAAATAGGGTTCTCAAAAAATTTGGGTTCTCAAAAAATTTGGGTTCTCAAAAAATCCGGGTTCTCAAAAAATCCGGGTTCTCAAAAAATCCGGTTTCTCAAAAATCCGGGTTCTCAAAATTGGGTTCTCAAAAAATCCGGTTCTCAAAAAAATTTGGGTTTGCCCAAAAGGTCAAGGCCCCAAAAAAAGTTAAGGTAAAAATTCAGGATGCCAAAAGGGGTCAAGGCCAAAAAGGTCGCGGTCAAAAAAAGGTCAAAAAGGTCGCGGTCATTTTCGTCCAATATCCCCTTGTTACTACTCATCTTCATTTACCATGCAAAACAATAACATCGGAATCAATTATTACATTAAAAATTAACGTTGCACCTTTTAAAGCTTCAATTTGACAACCCCTTTTATATTTATTAGAAAACTAAATTGTTTTGACGTAAATTAAAAAGAAAAGAAAAGAAAATCATGGATTTTTGAATATTAAAGGAATAAAGTTATAATAATTTTTATTTTTAAATAATCAGTTGAGTGTGTAAACGAAAGAGTAAATTTTTTATTTATACTTACAATTAAACCTTCTAATTGCAAGTCTTCTGGGATTTATAAGATATATACCGATTCAAAAAAATTCAAAAGGCCAAAGTTTTTTTCTATCATCTCTTTAAATACATATTTTGTGACAAATTTATCGTTTTTCCTATTTCATCTTTCTACTATCCCATCAAATTTGACTAATACTTTGATACGGGGTTCCTTTAACGAAATATACCTAAACTTTTGATTTTTATTTGTGACGTTGTAATTCAACTATATAGAACTACATATATTATATTACTTCTAGCTCTAAGGATCACTTTTCATTCCAGTTATAATATCCTTAAGAAGTTATACAATTACCAAAAGATAAAGTCCAAAACTGACAAAAAGGATTACGGAATATTTATCTTTAATTTATGTCTTAAATCCTATTTTATTATATGTTACGCAAAAAGAAAATTAAATTCTGATATCGCTCATTCTATTGAAACCTTGGTTGATTTTTCAATTTCTTTTCATTCAACTTTAAATATAATTAATTTAATCGACACATTATTTTGTCTTATTCTCTATATTTCCACTCTTATCGAAAATCTTGAAAAGAAAGTTTTAAAGTCTAAATATGATGAGGATTACAATAAATATCTCTTATGGGATTCGGTAAGAAAGAGAGCAATCGTTTTAAAAGAGATTATTGAAAAGATTTACAGTCGAATGCAATTAGCCATTTGTGTTCTTTTCATTTATCATTTTATTTTTATATTTTCTTTTGTAACAAAATTCGTCACAGAATCCAAAGGAGAATTCAATGAAATGTTTAAGAATTCACTCGATTTCTTATATCTTTTTCTTTATATCATTTTACTAGATATTCCACAAAAAAAGGTCTGTAGATAATTTATTTAATTTTTTTATTATTATTATTATTATTATTATTATTATTATTATTATTATTATTATTATTATTATTATTATTATTATTATTATTATTATTATTATTATTATTATTATTAATTATATTTTTATTAATTATTATTATTATTATTATTAATTGTTATTCTTATTAAATTATTATATTATTATTCATTATTTATTTTATATATAATCAATAATAATATAATAAATATAATAATAATAATATAGGAAGAATAATAATAATAATAATTAATATATACTAATAATAATAATAATAATAAAATAATAATAATAATAATAATAATAATAATAATAATAATAATAATAATAATAATAATAATAATAATCATTAAAATAAAACTTGAAAAAAATTATCTACAGACCTTTTTTTGTGGAATATCTAGTAAGATATAAAGAAAAAGATATAAGAAATCGGGTGAATTCTTAAACATTTCATTGAATTTCCTCCTTTGATTCTGTGAAGATCCAGCACAAAATACAAATACAAAAATACAAATGATAAATGAAAAGTACACAAATGGCATTGCATTCGACTGTAAATCTTTTCAATAATCTTTAAAACGATTTGCTCCATTTTTACCAATCCCATCAAGACATATTTATTGTAATCCCTCATCATATTTAGACTTATAAAACATAAATTTCCTTACATTTTCAAGACTTTTCGATAAGAGTGGGAAATATAGAGAGATAAGACAAAATAATGTGTGAGATCAATTAAATATATTTGAAATTGCGTTAAAAGAAATTACAAATAAGCAATGTTTCTATAGAATAAGCAATATCAGAATTTAATTTTCTTTTGCGTAGCAATAAATAAAATTAGGATCTTAAGACATAAATAAGATAAATATTCCGTAATCCTTTTTGTCAGTTTTGGACTTCATCTTTTGGAAATTGTATAACTTCTTAAGAATATTATAATTGGAATGAAAAGTGAGCCTTAGAGCTAGAAGTAATATAATATATGTAGTTCTATATAGTTGAATTACAACGTCACAAATAAAAATCAAAAGTTTAGGTATATTTTCGTTAAAGGAACCCGTATCAAAGTATTTAGCAAAATTTGATGGGATATAGGAAAGATAAATAAGGAAAAACGACAAAATTGTCACAAAATACGTGTTATAATACAATGTTAAAAAAAACTTTAGCCATTTTGAACTTTTTTGAATCGGTATATATCTTATAAATCCCAGAAGACTTGCAATTAGAAGGTTTAATTTTAAGTATAAACTGCACATTGTTACTGCCTTATTTCACTACGAAAAATTCAATACTGAATTATTAAAAATAAAAATTATAAATTTATTACTCGCACATCCGAAAAATCAATGATTATTCTTTTCTTTTCTTTTTAATTTACGTCAAAACAATTTAGCTTTCTAATAAATATAAAAGGAGTTGTCAAATTGAAGCTTTAAAAGGTGCAACATTAATTTTTAATGTAATAATTGATTCCTATGTTATTGTTTTGCATGGTAAATGAAGATGGAATTAATTCAATTAAAAATACTCGATTTCGAATATCATATTCTAAGCTTAGAAAAGATGATTATGAAAAATATAAATACCATAAATAATAAGACAGTTTACTATCAATGTTCCGAGAAAAAAATTGTTGAATATATTTGATGCAGTTTTTAATAAGTAATATTTTTTAGCAATTTCATATTATGTAAAGTTTCTTGTCATTGTTCAATAAAATAATTAAAGGCAAAGGCTCTCTCTCTCTCTCTCTCTCTCTCTCTCTCTTCTCTCTCTCTCTCTCTCTCTCTCTCTCGCTCTCTCTCTCTCTCTCTCTCTCTCTCTCTCTAATCTCTCTCCTTCTCCTCCTCTCTCTCTCTCTCTCTATATATATATATATATATATATATTATAATAAATTATATATATATAGTATATATTATAGTATATATTATATTTAATACTTAAATTTTGGGTATATTATTATATGTTATATAATAATTAATAATATATATATATTATATATATAATCATATATAGATATAATATATATATATAATTATATATATATATATATATTATACTATATATAATATATATATATATTATACTATACTATTAATATATCTATATAAATATATATATATATATATATATTATTATATATAGTATATATTATAGTATTATATAATATATATATATATATATATATATTACTATAGCTACTATTGGTAGCCCACCGTTCCCCTCATACGAAAAGCAGGTGATCCCGAGATATTGTGCCCACCACAGCGGGCCTGGCTCAGAGATCCGTTAAAGCCAAGTGTCTGGAAAGTTGCACCTGATGTCCGTGAAAGTCCGAGGTCCTATAACAGATGCTTGTGGTAGTCATTTGTCAAGGGGAACATCTTTAGCAGTGGAGGAATTTAGATCTATGAATTTTAAATTTATATTGTTGAAGGGAAGGATGGTGCTTCCAGAGTGGAAGGGGCGGCATTAACTCTGGTTTGACGGTTCATTGCTTGTTCTGTAGAGGATACTTCGGGTGGACGTGTTTGGACACGGATTAGTGGATAGGAGAGAGCATTCTTTGACAGGTTAACTGAGAGTGATGGTTGATGATGGATTGTCTGGGGGTGGGTTGGGGATGGTGAAGCGTGTTGTATATGTTAAAGAAATATAAAGGCTGGTGGGATTTGTTTACCTTTCTTGGATGTAGGAGGTTGGATGTAGTCTTTGACAGGGCTAGGGGGCGATCAGTTGAGAGAGATTTGCTGTAACTTGACAGCCTATCATGTACTACAGGGCTCTATAGGGAGAAATTTGTGTTTCTATTGTAAGTGGTGGAGCAGGTGTGAGGGGAAGCAGCGTTATATTATTTTATTCTGAAGTTTTTTTTGTACGGCTTCTAATTTTTTGTTTATTGGACTGTGATATGCACGTACCAATGAGACGATGCGTGTTATTAAAGACAGAGGATAATGCTATTGCGTATGATATGACGAGGATTTCTTATGCTGGCCAAAGTTGTTCTGTTAAGATTTCATTCCGTTTAATTAATTTGTGACTCTACAGGATGTTTGTTTATGTGGCGGGTGGGAATGTTATATGTGATTGTAATCAAGCTAAGATGAGACTTGTTTATTAAGAGGGAGTTTATTGTTTGAAATCTCTTCAAAATTGATCTTTCATATTATGTACATTGCCTGAGCATGAGTGAAGTAAAATGTACAGAGAGTTAATCATGGAACAAAAGGAGATTTATTCGGTGAATATTTTTCTAGCTTGGTTTATATACTGTTCTGTTGCTACAAAATTCTCTGCTTACCTGTATTTATAGGGAATTTTGTGATAGTTAATGTCGTCTGCATAGTTATTGATTTTACATAGAGAGGAATGTAACATATGTGATTGGATAGCTATGCACAAAGAACGATTGAAGAGAGGTTTGAATGAAGGATGGGCGCTTGAGGAACTCCATTTTGTAATCTTTATGTACTGGAAGTGTGGTGTCCTTGTCTGACTATCTGTACTACATGATAGAAATGTTGCATGTATTTTCACTGCCATTGATGTTTATTTGTGTTTAATAGTTTGTCATTTAAGAGGCGTGACGTGGGACTGTATCAAATACCTTGTTGATGTCTGTTGCTACAAGGAGGTCCGGTTCAAAGCGGAGGAGTTTGATTAAAACGCGTATGAAGATGTTTTGTGTGTTAAATCGGTTTATGTAGATGGTGGACTGGAGTGTTTTTAGTCTAAATTCATGTTAGTGTACTATCATAATTATTATATTATTAATATTATATAGATATATATATACTATATATATATATATAATAATTAATATATATATATAGATATATATATACTATATATATATATATATATTATTATATAATATATATATAATAATATATATTAACTATATAAATATATATACGGTATATAATATATGGGTAATATATATATATATATATATATAATATATTATATATATATATATATTATTATATATAATATATATATATATATAGTTATATATATATAGTATATATATATATATATCATATATATATTATATATATTATAGAATGGATTTCGGAAAGACAAACAGCGCCCTAGAGATGTTTTTAAGTACTTTCTGGATCTTTTGTCTTTTGAGTCAAAATTAGGGCGTATCTAAGGTCGACGGAATCTGTTTCCAGTCGGCTACGCGTTTGAGGTTCCGAATCGACGACCATGTCATGTCAGCAGCTGCACATTGTCAAGCCCCAACTCCGAAGAGTTTGGCCTTAGCTCCATGCAGACGACGTATTTCTAAGGACTGCCGAGACCGTTTCGGAGGCTTTGATTCTAAACCGCAACAGTATGAAAATCTTTCAAAAGTCATGTCAAGCAGTTGACTGTAATAATAATAACTAATAATAAACATAATAATAAAATAATAATAATAAATTAATTAAATATTAATAACTTAATAATAATAATAATAATAATAATAATAATAATATAATAAAAAAATAATAATAATAATAATAATAATAATATAATAATATTAATAATAATAATAAATAATCAATTAATAATTAAATTAGTAATAATAATATATAATAATGATAATAATAAATAATGAATAATATAATAATAATAATAATCAATAACTAATAATACATAATAATAATAATAATAATAATAATAATAATAAATTGATAATAATAATAATAATCAATAATCAATAATAAATAATAATATAATATAATAATAATAATAATAATATAATAATAAATAATAATAATAATAATAATAATAATAATTATATTATAATTATAATTAAATAAATTAATAATAATAATAAATAATAATTAATATAAATAATCAATAATAATCAATATTAATAAATAATAATAATAATAAAATAATCAATATTAATAATAATAAATAATAAAATAATAAAAATAATAAATAATAGTAACTAATAATAAATACTAATAATAATAATCGATATAATAATAAATAATATACAAATATGTAATAATACATAATATAAATACATAATATAAATCATAATAATAATAATAATAATAATTAAATATATAATAATACTAATATATATAATAATAATAATAATAATCAATAAGAAGAAAATAAATAATAATAGAAAATATAATTAATAATAATTAAAATAATAAAATAATAATAATAATCAATAATAAATAATAATAAATAATACATAAATAATAATAATTATAAATAATAATAAATAATAATTAAATAATAATAATAAAAAATAATAAATCAATACATAAATAATAATAATTAATATAATAATAATAAAAAATAATAATAATAATAATAATAATAATAATAATAATAATAATAATAATAATAATAATAATAATAATAATAATAATAATAATAATAATAATAATAATAATAATAATAATAATAATAAATAATAATAAATAATACTATAATACAAAAATAATAATAAGATAATAATATAAATAATAATAATACATATAAATATAATAATCATAATAATAATACATAATAGTCTTCAATGAAATTATAATCGTTATATATATATGATTAGGTATTTTTTTCTCTCTTATAACGCAGCGATGCCTCAATATACCTTGATAAACTAGATAGATGAGAAATTTAAGGAAAATAACGTGTGGAACTGAATTTTGAGTTTTGAATATTCAGTTCTAAATAGAATTTTTCAGAAATTATTATCATTATCATTATATTGTCACATTATCATTATTTTTTTAATTGAATTTGATCAATTACTTTATTTTTTTTTTTAAATCAATAAAAAGCATTAATACTACGTATTTTGTTTCGTAGTCTGAGAACAAAAGAAGGCATAAAACATATACCAAACAAACTGAATTATGGATAAAAGCATCGAACTTTCCATTATACTCAGTTGCCAATCTTGTTACTAAAGTAAATGAGTAAAAGAAATTGCATATGAATATGAAGCAAATAGACCAATGAAACTGATTATAAATTTCATTTATAAATTTCTTTAAACTAAAAACTTTAATCCTTAATGTTTCAAACATGGAAATCATCTTTTGATGACTTTTTGAATTTTTGGTGAATATGTTTTGTTCTTGTTCTACCAGCGACAGGACTTTAAGTTCAAGGGGATTCATCAAATCCAAAATAATAAAGTTGATGGAGAAAAATGTGTCTGCTAAGTTTATAATGCTAAACCCTGACAAAAATCTAATAGTTTCTTCACAAATTTTCCAAAAGCTATTTCCAGTGTCATCGTCCTTCAACCTTATTATTAAATTAGAAACAATAAAGTATACTTTAAGTCCTATTATAAATGCAATCACACGGTATTCTTTATTTAAAATCTGTGAATATAATTTCTTTTTTCACATAGCTTTCTTCTAAAAAGAATGTGACCAGATGAACGATAAAAATCTATAATTACTAACCAACTAACGCATCTTATTATATAAATATACCAAACGATCCAAAAAAGTTCTGAATGATTTTGCTAATAGAATCCAAACCTTTACATAATTGCCGCGAATCAAAAGACTCATATAATACTAAACAAATACCACTATTATTCTCAACAACAGTACTAGAATGCCGACTAGGACGTATTAGATACAGAGATAACAAGAGCACGAAAACTATATTTATTAAAATATAGCTGCGCATAATAATCCTGCACTTGATCTTCTTGTAGGAAACATTTATATCGAATAAAACCCAAATACACAAGCAATAAAAGATTAATTCATCTACACCCACTGATGATACATAAACTTGTTTCTTATTTAGCTACGCAAGTATAGCCACACTAAAAACGATAATTCACTAACAAACTGCACATTGAAAAAACTTCATTAATATTTATT